>BQNB010071284.1:0-22582 GCA_026074375.1 Tanacetum coccineum | reverse complement strand
TGATGTTATGGGGTAACCTTGTCGCCTATGTTACGCCATAACGTTGACTCGGATAAATCATCTTCTATGAATTTTCAATGTTACGGCATAAAGTAAGAGAGGTTTTACGCCGTAAAAGCTGTGATGAATCATTTCTTCTTTAAAATATGTTATGACGTAATCCATTGGGGATGTTACGCCATAAAAAGCCTTGAACTCTTTACTTTAGTGCATTTCATGTCCAAATCCCACGTCTTTTGCTAAAATGCTTACTTGGTCCCTGAAAACTAAATATAAATAATTAAGTAACGTTTTCAGACATTTATAACATATTTATAAGCATTTTCATAAGGAATTTGATATTAAAATGTATTAACTATTTGATGTTATCAAATATCCCCCCACTTGACTTCTACTTGCCCTCAAGTAGAACCATTTAGAATGATTCATAAAAAGATTTCTCCAATTTCACTTGGAGAAATGAATTTATAAGTTACTTATGCTAGAAAATATCAGAGTCGAACACCTCACGAAAAGGGGATCGAAAACACTCAACTCTCATTACTAATCTAAGTGTTTCATTTCGGGGTGATCACTCAATTGCACAGTCGTAGTATGTATTCTATCATAAGCTTGGAATGTTGGTATGTGCTTAAATACACATACCTTTTACCTTTAAAAACGAGCTGAAATAACCAAAAACGAACTTAAAATGCCAAAAATCATCCTGCAATCCTTTTCCAAAAGCGTTACACCAACAAGGGCGACAAAATCACATATACACATCCATAACGATGTATAGACATACATGATTGCAATCAAATCCCTCATTCGAGCAAAACCAATGGTCGGGATGTAGAACGATATAGGGTAGGGTAGACACAAGATAAACAATAATTGTGTTAAATAAAAACTCAAAAACAAAATAGTTCTAAAGTAATTAAGGTTGTCAAACTAGCTTACTTCTAGCTTAAGTCTTAGTGTTAAAAAATGTCCGAAATCTAGATCCTTCAATAATGGGTTCTAGCTCCATTCTTCATAATCATTAAGATGGCTTATAGTTGCACCATCTTTACAATTTTTTTAACACATAGATAACTTATAGTTGCACAATCTTTTCTTTTTAAACATGCAAATGCTACAGGAGTTTATATCTTTTATTATTGCCCCTACAACATTTGATATAATACGCACATACCCCCACTTAAGATAAACAATATCGAAAGTGATGATACAGGGGGTCTTTATAGATCATTAATGATAGGTCTTTCACGAATGCATAAAATTTTCATACCCATTCCCCCGAACCATGGACTTAAGTAGCCGAGTACTTCAACACAAAGAAAATAAAGACTCCAGGGATAGGCTAAAGTGAAATGGTTTGTTTGTAACGAAAACATACAGGTTTTAAACAGAGAGATTGGCTTAATACAAAGGTGATCTATTTGGGTATTTTGCACTTATATTGAGTGCAACAAGGTTTTACAACGGGGTGAGGTCGGACAATTCAGGTGTGACAAGTCGATAAACATACACATAAAGGCTTTTTGAGTGATTTCCTAAGATGTTGCCATCTTGAACCGTCTATTCTAACTAACCAATTAGGTTTTGACAAGATGTAAATGCTAGTTTAAAGTCGTCAATACTACGGCACTCTCTTATTTTTGGGGGATTTTTGTATAATTAATGAATCGGTAATATTAGGCTTAACCTTACCAATTTAATTATGGGATAATAGTGTGCTCGACAAAGATTAATTCTAGTTCAGTAAGAAAATCATGTCAAAATTTTAAAATTGGCACCATTTTTCAAAGAAAACTAGGAAATCGAAGGCAAATATAGGTCAAGTGGTAATTCTATTCTCATCCCTCCACTTGGTTTGTACAATGTCCCTATTGTACATTTAAGGAAATGAAATTATGAAATAAGTGTAGAATTAAAACAAAAGACTCCCCTAAGCGTTGCTCTCCTCTTCGAATGATGAATACAAGAGATGAATTCTTGCAAAGTATCTATAGAACAACCTCGATTCCCTTGAAATCACTAGACAACCATAAGCATTAAACGTTCATAGATAAATATATACTAAGGTCTAACTCACTTTGTTGAATCTCGGCTTGCTGTAGCATATGAAACAAGCCTTTTTTAATACCACTTGGTGAGCCCAAGTGGACGAGTGAAGTCTAGTGAGGGTTTCCAGAGAACCTACCCACAAAGTTCATTTACTTATACACGGTTTTTGAAAAGGTT
Source organism: Tanacetum coccineum (assembly GCA_026074375.1). Taxonomy (NCBI): domain Eukaryota; kingdom Viridiplantae; phylum Streptophyta; class Magnoliopsida; order Asterales; family Asteraceae; genus Tanacetum; species Tanacetum coccineum. The sequence goes on along the minus strand of BQNB010071284.1, from coordinate 20,353 downwards.
TGAAACTGATTTTTGGTTTCAGAAAAGGTTTTACGGCGTAATCATGGGATTGGTTACACCGTAAACATGTGGTTTTTAAAATTTTAGAAATTTGAATAAGAAGGTTACGGCGTAACTTATTCAGGACATTGCGCCTTAATAATATCTGTTACGGCGTAACCAATGTGGTTACGCCTAGACAGAACCTTGCTACCACATGAAAATGAGTCGAGGAGACCTCGAATTCCACTTCCTTATAGCGAGAACCTTGCAAAAATATGAGAGAAACCACCAAAAACCACTATTATGCAGAAAATAAAAGTGGGTTGTCTCCCGAAAAGCATTTTGTTTATATCGAGTCTTTAAGTTAGACTCGAGACGCTCTACGTCATTCTGTGGATCCTCCTTCTACTGTCTACTTCCTTTCGGATCATATCCCTGAATCTTGCCCCGTTCTCTCTTCCTAATGGTAAGGTATCCATTAATTCTTTAGTAACACAAATGAAATTTTGGCCACTGTCAAACGAGTATCTTTTTATTTCGAAAGTTTCTACATGAACTATTGGTGGGTCATACTCTTCTATGTTGATTCCAAGTTCTCGCCTTTCCTCCCCTTTTGATTTCTGGTCATGCCACCAATAGGTATTATCCCCTTGTACTTTCTTACAATTTTCCCATATATCATCTAGCATATGTCCTTTCTTTCCTATGCCTAATTCATATTCGTCTGCTAACTGGTCAATTTTGAGATCGAACATCCACTTATAGTCGTCAAAACTCCTTTCTCGCGGATCTTTTACTAGATCTTCTTGAAAACAATCAATCAACCATGTTTTATGGTAGGGTTTTACATTTACTCGGTTCGTTAGTTTGTGGGTCGACTTTGTCATTAGCCAATCCCTGAAAGGTACGTCCTCGGTCTAGAATTGGATTTTCTTAGATGGTGGATAAACTTGAAGTGGGTGTTTGATTGTTGTACCACCATTCCTCATACCTATCATTCCATATCAATTCTTTCTTTGGGTTTCTCCGTATTTTTCTAATAGGAACTCAGGATATGTTAAACCTCCCGGTTTATTCTTTCTATCATCATCATGGTAACAGTTACCATTTTTTGATAACCTCCTTCTTCATCACATTCCCATAAATCTCAGGACCTCCATTGCAATCTCTTATGTTTGGGTCACATGTCGGCCAAAATTTGAGTTCTCCCTTCAGAATTTGTTTAACCGGTTTACAGAAGTGTGTGTTAGGGAGGTTTATATCTAATTTAAGTTTTCTCGGCTTCTTGCAACTTTGTCCTTGCTCCTTATTACAATAATTGTTATCATTATGCAAATCGTCGGTTTTTCTCCAATACTAGATGATGCATCTGATTGAAGTATGATAGGGTATAATCACTATTAGAGTTGAGTTTATCATCTAAATTTGCTGCTATAGGGGTTGTGAAATTAATGAATTTTTAGTTCATTATCGAACGTTAAAAGTTGGCACCTCTAATTCCTAAGGAGATTTATTTATTAAAGACATCTATTTCGACATGAATGGTCGCTAGAAATGGTCTCCCAAGAATCATAGTTTCATTACGTGTGTTTAACATATCCATAACCACAAAGTCTGATGGGAATAAAAACCTGTCGATCTTGACAAGGACGTTCTCAACTATTCTGATAGAAGATCTTTTCGTCATATCTGCCATTTCAACTAGCATGTCAGTTTTCTTTAGTTGAGCCAGTTTTAGGTGTTCAAACATGGTCTTGGGTATGAGATTAACACTGGCGCCTAAATCTGCCATAGCATAAAAATTTAAACTTCAAATAGTGCATGGAAGAGTAAAATTTCCAGGGTTCATCTCTTTTGGTAGAAGTTGACATGGCAAGACTTTTGAAGACACAACATCTTCTTGAACAATTTGTGTGTAATTGTCAAAGGATACCTCATGTTGTCCATTATCGTATGGTGTCTTTTTGTCGGTGTATACTACTTTGCAGTGGTCAAATGATGAATTGTTTATTTCATTGGCAACTTTTGTGTAAAACTCCTTTGTTAGCTGCTCGATTTGGGTCTCTAATTTTTTCAGAGAAGCGCTTTGGTTTTGAGTATTAATCTCGGAATTCTCTTGGAGTTTCTTTACCCATTCTTCCATCTCGGCTCTTCTTTGCGTTGATTCCTCTAGGTGTTTGTTCATAAGCTCTTCCAAACTTGGCCTCTTTTCTCAAAACGGCGGTCGATTGTCAATGCGTGTGTAGTATCCAAGTGGGCCTACACTGTATTTAGCTCCATTACTCAAAGGTTGGACAGTCGTTCCGAACTTGCCATAATTAGCCTCTTTGATGACTCGTTACTTCATCATTGAAGGGCAGCTTTTGTCAAGATGAGCTCCTCCGCCAGTTTTTGAAATCAACCTTGAATAGCATGCACGTTTTCCTAAAGATTTTTCATATCTCGGCCTAGGTTATCTAATTTGCTTACAATAGCAGCGATCCCTTCAGAATTACTACTACCCTTTATATTTCTGCTGGATGACCCATCGTGCCACTTTTAGGAGTGGTCAGCCATAGTCTAAATCGCTGTTAACGCTTGAGCAGGTGTCATGCCAGGAATTGGCCCTTGTGAATCAAGCAATTGGCGCTTTATGGTTCTAAGACCGTTATAGAAGATGTTTACCTTCTGATGGCTATTGATGTTATGAGTGAGGCATTTATAGAGTAGGTCATTATACCGTTCCCAGGCTTGGTATAAATTCTCATCTCCTTCGTGCTTGAAGTTGCGGATTTCTTCAAGCTGTTTGGCTGTTTTTGATGGTGGACAGTACCTTTGGATAAAGGTTTTTTAAGGAGATCCCAGGAATCGACGGTTCCTGGAGGAAGTCTATCCACCCATCGTTTAGCGGCTCCAATTAGAGTAATGGGGAAGACGCGCAACATGACAACATCATATGATACTCACAGGTCTGTGGAATAGTCTGACGAGTTCTAAAACTCGCTCTACATGCTCATGGGAGGCAGCGTCGTTCTTGTTTCGGAAAAGGTTTCTCTCTCATTTCTCGCATGAATTACTTTTATCTCAAAATTCACAAATGACTCCTATTTTGGTGTTGTTGACCAGCCCGATGCTGTTTCTCTTGATCCAGTGATAGATACTATCTTCCATGGTGAGGTTATCGATTTCCCCCTCAGCCATGATGATTTTTTTTTAAATGTTTAGTAATAATAAATCAAACTAAAACTAAATTTAGCTCCCCGACAGCGGCGCCAAAAACTTGATGCGTAAAATTGTTTTAAGTAAATATATGCCAAGTTTTAAATTTATAAAACTCGTTTCCGAATACACGCTTTACGATAGGGGCATGAGAAATGGTCGTATATAGTGCAGTAGTTTGGTAAATCCGAGGTCGTCCCAAGAGCTAAGGTTTACTAGTTTTGGTTTGATTATGTCACGTTTGAAAATGGTTTTAAGTTGATTTTAATAACTACAGAAAAGTAAATGCAGTAAAGTAAAGCGATAGAAGAATTCAGGGAGAAAAACGTGCTAGCCTAATCATTTTGTTACTAATGCTATGATTACATTTTCATGTGCAATGTTCAATTACTAGTTCCATTAGTGGTTCTAATGTCGACAGGGCCGAATTGGCATTTAAGGTCAGTCCTATATTTACTCTGCGATCCCACATTCCCCTACGATCACACGAGTAGGGCATCCAGGTTTGTAGTGGTTAAACCTCAGCTATCCTTAAGACCAATCTATAATCTAAACCGATAATTAACCCCCTCTGAAAGAGTTCCTGCATTTTTTAAGTATTTATTATGGCAAAGGTGGTAATTAGGTCAATTCCTACAGTAGGGATAGGTGTCAGGCTACCCTAGTACCCCGCTAATCCTAGGTTCAACATGGTAAGTCTAATATCATGATTAACAAGATCTTAGCCACCCTCTAATGTGCAGATAGTTAAAGCACCATCTAGGATATGTTTTAAAGGATATATAAAATATAATGCAGCGGAAAATAAGAACAATATATTATCAAACAAGGTTTTTCTTCATTATCATTCATACAAAGCCCCCAATTCTAGAAGATCAATTTCTTGAAACAGTTATCTAACTAGTAAAGGATCAATGGACATTGATCTTGACGGCTCGACATAACTCATTCTAGGCATTTACAATGGAATCACGATGCCATGACACACCACACATCCTTTAGTCGATACATTTTTTGTGAATCGCTAAATAACTCGCCTGTGTATCTATTTATATAGAAGAGATTTTCAAGGCTTACAAAGGAATATAAGAAACAATAATATATTTAAAACATTTTAAGAATAACTTTTGTTATCGGTATCTTCTTAAGGAGGGATCTGCCGATCTTCCTATTCTCACCAGCTTGTAGAATTCTTTTAATACGATTTAGTCCTTTTGTTTCATTTTTTTTATTTTATTTTGTTCATCAAATTAGAATCCAAAACAATATTACCCTAATTTGATGTGGACAAACATACAAAGGCGTTGTACGAACTTCATCATAAAGCCAAAGCTTCCCTGAAGTTGAGATGTAATCATCTCCCTGAATGAAACAAAACTTCCCCTTAAGTAGATTTCCTTTGTACCATGCCACACCAAGGATCTATAAGTTGCCAATTGTACCTGTTAACATCTTCTTCCCCTTTTTGTCATAATCTAATAGGGGACATATGAATATAAGCAACTTTGATCTTGACCACTACAAACCAATATCACACTTCTAATCCAATCCTTCTATTTCGTCAAATTACCCACCATTAAGCACAATAAGAAAAATGAACTTGAGTAGTAGAAACTCACACTAGCAGTAGTAATAATGACTAGCAGTAGTAAAAACCTTTACCTCATGTAGCATATAAATGGTTAAACATTTTAACAATAAGCTTCCCCTGAAACCCATATGTTAACCATTTCTTGAATCTTCAATTTTGTAGGCTTTATGTAATGATTATTGATGAAGAAAACTAAGTATAACAAACTTGATGTAGAAGTAGAATAACCCAAACTTATGTCTTATGTCTTGTACTATCCATGTGACGTCAAACTTATACCAAGACCAAAATATAACTAGATAGCAACCTCTTGAAAAATCCTCATCTTCTATGAGACACTGAGCACAACAACGTAACTCCTTATAGTGATAGCAAATGTGAGCACCATAAGAAAAATCACACACCTTTGCTAGATTCGTCAAGTTTTCGTCACATCGTTTCTAGGCACGAACAAGTTATCTTTAAAGTGTAACACCCACTTTAAGATATGATAAGAACACGCATCTATGAAACTCAACTACAACATCAAATAAGTGATAATCAATCGTCTTTGTAATCACAACTTTAATAAATCCCAAAAATAATAGCCATAAATCGTTTAAGAATAAACTAAAAGAAATTCAGTTATGTCCGAGATCCAAACGTGTGTGTCATCCGATATCGATCAAAGCTAGCAGTACAAACAATAAACCAGCAGTACAAACTTTCAACGAGCAGTACTAACCTTTAACTGGCAGTATAAACTTTTTAAGCCCAATACTAGCAGTACTAACAATCAAGTAGCAGTATTAATGTTACCTTAGCAGCACAAACTCATACTTGGCAGCATTAACATGTAATAACAGCATAAAATCTTAACGAGCAGTATCAACAAACCCCTTTGGCAGTAGTAATCTTCAATGGAAGAACTAGTATAAATTACCAGTCTTTCTATCAACAGAAACACATACAAGCACAAACAATATACCTTTGTTGTTTCTGTTTCAGGTTCTTTCTTAAAAAGAAACCGTCAAAAGATTACTTTTCTTCTTCTTTGTAGTACACAGTTCCAAGTAAAAAAAACGATACAAGCTGCCTTGTTTATTTCCAATAAACCAAAAACCAACAGACCTTGTTTGTCTGTAAACCGAACACAAAGAATCCTTCAATGCTTCAATAATCACTTATATCAGAAACCCTTAATTGATCGAACAGTATAAACTTTTTAAAGGAAGCAAAGGAAGCAGTACTAAAAATTACTAGTGTTTGTTGTTAGCAACGATTTATCTGTTACAAAACTGTCGCTAATGTGCATTCTCCTTCCTCTCATAGCTATTAGCGACACTTTTTCTGTCACTAAATTGTCACTAATGCGTTGCTAATCAGGTTCTCCTTCCTCTCATACTATTTGTGACACTTTTTTCTGTTGCTAAACTGTCGCTAATGTGTCACAAATTTAGATTCTCCTTCCTCCCAGGCTTTTAGTGATGCTTTAAGTGTCACTAATCCGTTGCTAATCTGTCACAAATTCAAGCAGTACTAATATTTTCTTTTTACAATCGTGGCAGTATTAACTTCGAATTTAGTACTGTTGGCAGCACTAATATAGAATGAGCAGCACTAAGCATAACCAAAGACCACGAACAGATTAATCATTCTATCCATAACCTGCTAAACTCAACTGCATCCTCTATTCCAAAAACACAACTTGAAACACAACAGCAATAACCTCGAACCTTAAGCTTAAAACTTGTTGTCATAAAACAAGTACCCATGTGCTGCTTCTTTTCAATGAACGACAAACCAGAAAAAAACTTGATTGCAAACCTCTATGACTTAATGTCGAACCTTTGCTTTCAATCAATAAGAACCTTCGACACCATCTTCAAAGTTACTGATTTATCGATTTAGGGTTTCGCTGAAAAACCCTAACTCCACTTAATTAGATACCGAAAAACAACATATACATAAAATTCTTTTTACCAAAAATCAAAAACTTGAAAAACCTTGTTGATCCCAGATATCATGAGCCACCAGGCTCTGATACCAATTGTGAAAACTTAAGAATCGTTTCAGATTGTTTAGATCTTATATCTAGGATTATAAACATCAAAGATAAACATTACGCGGTGGAATAATAACAATAAGAACAATGATGTTTTTCAAGGTTTTTCTTTTATTCAATCACATCCCCAAATACTATTTGATCAGAATAGATCGGTTACTCTAACTAGTAATAGGGATTTACAATCCTTTAGCTAAACTATGCGTCTATATCTATTTTGCCTACTATACAAAAAACACGACACCTTGTGTTTATACGACTCTCCCATATGATGTGCACACCAAAACTACACGAACTAATGATCTCTTTATAATAGTAGAAGATCATCTAGTTTACAAAGGATAAGAACAAATATAATTAGGAAACAAATAATATCTTCCTAACTTTTATCTTTATCTTCTATATCTTTTATCTTCTTAAGGAGATCTTTTAGAATCTTCAAAATCTTCCAGCTTTGCATTTAAGTACTTCTTGTTTCATTCTTTTATTTATTTTGTCTCAGCAAATCAATAATTCCCAACACTTTAGCACTTATTTGACTATTTATTACTTTAGTTAGATTCTTTGATGATTCTTCAAATTTTTCTAGTTTAAGTTTCAAATCATCTTTCTCTTTTAAAGTTTCTTCTAACTGATTTTTAAGGTCTTTAATAGAGATATCTTTCACTTGGACATCATACTTTAAAAATGCAATGTCTTCTTTATAAACAACTTCATTTTTTTCATGAATAACTATCCTAGCTTCTAATGATTCTAATCTCATTTGATAACCTATAATTTCTAGATTAGATTTATTAAGAGCTACACACTGTTGATCATACTATTTTTGAAGAGTTTCATATGATTTTAAGCAATCTTTAGAGCAAGTATGTACCTCAGAGTCTGAACTTGATGAACTTGATGAACCTTGGGATGTATTGGCCATTAGAGCAAAGTTTGTGAGCCTTCTCGCCTAAAAGTCCAATCATACCCCTATCCATCTTGAACAACCAAGGCATTTGCAAGAGTCTCCACTGGTACAATCCTTCTTGGAGCATCTCCATTTCTATTCCCCTGATTCTTTAGTGCCCTACATTCTCTAGTAAAGTGACCTCTCCTGTAGCAATTGTAACATTCAACTTTGTCTTATCAAAGCTAATAGTTTCTTTGCCATTGAAATTTAGATTCCTTCCTGTCTTCTTTAAGAATCTTTTCACCCTTATAGTAAGCATGGCCACCTGCCACTTAAGATCCATCTCTTCAAGATCATCAGTGTCAATCTGCTCCAGATCTTCATTGTCAAATTATGTACTATTAGATTGATTAGCAAAAAAGGAAAACATGACATCATCAACATAAGTTGAGGAAGAAACTTGTCCCTGTGAACTAGCAGTAGAAACTTCATGAGCAGTATTAACTGCTTCATTAGTATTGCTAGTGTTTTCTAAAGATACAAAAATCGCATTATGAAGTTTATTTTTAAGCTTGAGCATGATTGGAGCCTTTAATCTCAGCTTCCTACACCTTCAAATTGAGTTGACAAATCATCACATGCCCATTGTGTCTAAGATTCAGATTGTTTCTCATGATTAAAGCAATATTGGTTTCAAGCTGATGGTAGACTTCTCAGCAATGTTAATAGATGTGCAACCTTCTTCCTGAGAGATAACTTCACCATGAATTTCTAATTGGCTGATGAGTTTCTGAAACCTATCATAGGTTTTATCCAGTCCTTCAGATCTTGATGCAGCAAAATTCTCATATTGCTGCTTCAGAATGGTTTTCTGCATTTTCTTTGATTCTTTGTTGCCTCCAAACCTGGCCTTGATTGCTTCCCATAAGGTCTTTGCATCCTTGATTCCATGAAACTTTAATAGGTGCTCATCAGGAATGGCCAACAACAGAGTGCTTTTTGCTTTCAATTCATTCTTTCTTGCTAGCTTTTGTTCAGCAGTTTTAGGAGGAATGGGACCTTCAGCACTAGCTGATGCAACAGCAGGTGCATCACCATTCACAATAACCTCCCAAAGAGCATAATCAGTGTGAGTAAGATATTGCTCCATTCTCATGCTCCATAGATCATAGTCTCCTGTTTTGAGTATAGGAAGTTTTAGTGCAGACACTGTTTGGGTAGTTTCTGACTATGATTCCATCTTCTCTTTGATTATGAGATCTTGTGTAGATATAGTGTTCTTCTTATTCAGAGTTTCTCAACAAGCTCTGATACCACTTGTTGATCCCTTCTTGACAGATCTTACTTAGCTTGTTAAAGCTTAGTTATATTGGATAGATCCAAGACAACTATAGTAGAAACTAAGATTGAGAGAATTATCATAAACTAATGCGGAATCATACAGTTTGCAATACTAAGAAGAAAAAAAGAAACAGTAAAAACAACGATCCATTACTCTAAACTTCATATATTGAATACTATTTTGAGTTACAAATAGCTATGAATACTATGATTGCTATGCAAACTATGAATACTAATATGAAAAACTGATATCTAGATCTATGTCGTAGGGTTCCTTTTATACACTAAGGAAACCCTAATGGGCTTACAAAACGCGTCAAGTGATTATGATATTTTCTATAAGTAAACATAATCTCTTAAACAAATAAGTTTATACATATCTTCTTTACAAATAATTGATACTTATCTTCATAAGTATTCTTGTACTTCAATTAAACCTTTAACATCATTCCCTGTCAGCATTAATTCCTTACCAGCAGTAGTAATCACTCAGCAGTTGTAACTGAGCACAAGCAGTATTAACTAGCTTAGAAGTTTACTCTAGCAGTACTAACATACACTAGCAGTACTAACTTTAGTACTAGCAGTAGTAACTACTTAGTATATTTTTAGTCTTCATCTCTGAGCAGTCTTAACTTCTACTAGCAGCAGTAACTTTATACTAACAGTACTAATTATACTAACAGTAGTAACTAGCAGTAGTAACTTTATACTACCAGTACTAACTACTTAGCATAATTTTCATTAGTATTACCAGCAGCACTAAGTTATGCTTGACAACACTAATATTTACCTGAGCAGCAGTAACTATAAGAATATCTTGAAATCTTTTAAACCCAACACCCTATTTGCACCATCAAGGTCAAGTGAGTCCACAAGTTTTAAGAAATCCTTGAGGTGTTGGTTTGGATCCTCGAATCGAAGTTCATGGAATGAGCATCCATTTTACATCAACCAGATGGTGTCGGATCGAATAGGTACCACATTGTTCCCTACGGGGAGCTCAATGGTATTCCTGTAGCCCTCGTGGCTAGGTTTGGAGTAATCTCCAAGAGTACGGATATGATTCTCGTCTCCCATGGTGGTTGACCAGAATGGGTTACAAAACAATTAACACAAAGAAAAGATAGACTACGAGAAAGCTAATATACGGAAATTAAATTCTTACTTGAAAAGATTCAAGTGAGTAGAACTAAGTTAAACTTTGATCAAAACCTAACTATTCCCCGACAGCGGCGCCAAAAACTTGATGTGAGGGTTTTGAAGACTTCATAGGAAGCTTTACAATCCCCTAGGCAGTGTACCTAATAACCTTGTAGTGTATCAGAGTCAAGACTCGGGGTTGCTATCGTTCTTTAGGGGAATAGGTTGGGAAGGCCTCAAACACGGTTTAACAAATTCTAAGGGTTAGAGATGAAGATTCAATTGTATTTCTATTATTTTTATAAAAGAAATTAAATCAATGGTATTAGTGGTTGGTTTGATTAACTAATAATTAAACTAATTATAATCTATACTACTGGTGATAACTTTATGATAAAATAATATATTTACTTAATCATGTACTACTCATTAGATTGCTTCTCCTAATCATGTTTCCCTGTCACACTTGTGATGATCTGTGTAAGTATTTCCTAAGTCATGAACGAATTACACAAACCCGCCGTCTATTTAATATTACGTTAAGGCAACGCACAAGTAAGGTAGTATGAAGACTATTACAAGGCCCCTAAGAGTATATTAAATGCAATTGAAATATCTTAAGAGGGATCAACCATATTAGGGGTAAGGTAGTATGAAGACTATTACCGATGGTATCCTTTCTACACTTCTCGTGTTTCCCTAGACGTCTATGCCAATTTAATATCTTATGGCTAGTTTTCTAAAGCCTAACGCGCACATTCATCACAAGAAGCAACAGTAATAGGATCTACAATCTAATTTTCATGCAATCATAAGCAAATACAAAGGAGGGTTTAGCCTAGCATGTTAAAGATAAAGCAAGAACATAAATCAATCAAACAACACATAGACATATTGAATGATTAATGATAAACAATCTTACTTGATTAAAACATGGATTGAAGGTAGTTACAATAGGGTTTTGAGGCCCTAAAAATGACCTAAAAAGCTGCTAGAATGACTAGGGTTCGTCTCCTAAAAGTTATACAAAGTTACACACTTAAAACCCTAAAATCGGTTTTGTATATATAGGAAAAATGACGCATTAAAGTCCTGATGCCGTCGCCATGTGGATGATTCTAAATCCTCTTTAAGTCGGCCACGTCCTGACGTCATCGCTAGATTCCTGATGCCGTCACAAGATAGATCACGATGACGTCTCTTTATACCCGCGACGCCGTCTCTACGCTCTGTGAACACAATTCTTCATGAGATTTGGTGTAGGTCCGTAATCTTGTCTGTTTCTTCCCGCAATATGAGCCACTCACTTGTATTTCCTCCTCTCTCATATCTCATCCAAGTATCTTAAAAACCCTGAAAACAAACGATTAAGCACATAAACTAGGCATATTTGCATGATTTAAAGGGTTAACTGACCCTGAAAAGCTGTATAAAATGACACCTCATCAACAAAGGAACCTCTCAAAACCATGATATTTACCTGCTTTCTTAAAAATATAAAAGCACAAAAAGAACCTTCTCTTAACCCCTTAGAATTCTATTAGACCGTGTTTGAGCCTTCCCAACCTATTCCCCTAGAGAACGATAACAACCCTTGAGTCTTGCCTTACTACACTACAACGGTTAGGTACTCTGTCTAGGGGATTATAAAGCTTCCTGTGAAGTCTTCACAACCTCCACATCAAGTTTTTGGCGCCAGGGAATAGTTAGGTTTTGATCATTGTTTAAGCACTTTCCTACCCGCGTAATTCCTAATTCAAGTAGAATTTTTAATTCTCTATCCTGCTTAGCTTTCTTGTAGTATATCTTTTCTTGGTGTTAATTGTATCGTAAATCCTTTCGTCAACCACCATGGGAGACGTGAATCCTATCTGTACTCTTAGAGATTACTCCAAACCTAGCCACGAGGGCTACAGGAACACCATTGAGCTCCCCGAAGGGAACAATGTGGTGCCTCTTTGATCCGACACCATCCGGTTGGTGCAAAACGGATGCTCATTCCACGGACTTTGGTCCGAGGATCCAAACCAACACCTTAAGGTTTTTCTTAAACTAGTGGACTCACTTGACCATAATGGTGACAATAGGGAAAGAACGCGCCTGCGTTTGTTTCAATTTTCCCTTCGTGATCAAGCTAGCAATTGGCTTGAACGTCTTCCAGCAGGATCCATCACCACATGGGAGGATCTTACTACTCGTTTCCTTGCTTAATTCTTTCCATCGGGAAGGACCACAAAACTCCGCAATGATATCTTGATGTTCCAACAACATCAAGGAGAATCTCTCTCTAAAGCATGGACTCGTTTCAAGGACTTACTACAAAAAGTCCCTCGTCTTGGCATCGATCTTTGGCTCCAAGTCCAAATCTTTTATGACCATGTCAATCCCGTCACAAAACGAACCATCGATCAATCGGCCGGTGGTAAGCTTCATAACCGAAACGCCAAAGAATCTTAGGCATTATTAGAGGACCTCGCCCTCTATGACAACGAAAGTTGAAACGACCCATGGTATTTCGTTAAGCCGGTCAAGGCAATCTCTTTGCCTCAAGATGTCCCGAGTACATCCGACCGCCATCTAATCGAGCTCGAAAATTAGGTTCAATGCTTGATGGAAGCTCACATTGCTTCGATGCAACCTACTTAAGTGAACAAAATCACTTCCTTATGTGAGATCTGCAGTGGTCCCCATGACACTCAGTACTGCATGGAACATCCCGAACAAACCTTTGTTGATTATGCGTCCTCGCGTATCAACGAAACGGGAAGTAGGTAATTTGTTAAAAACCAAGGACCGAAGCTTTAATGAAACCGCTAATGCCTGGAAGGGAAAGCCGAACTTTAACTAGGCACACGCCCAAACATTTACCAGCCCGTTAGAAAGATTCGTATAAGATTAGAATTATAGAAGATTTGTAGTTATCTTGTAAAGGACTCTTTAGTGTATAAAAGGAGATCATAGGTTATTGTTAGCCTCAAAATAATGAGTCGAACAATGGAAGTTCGTTCATAACTATCTTAGGTCTCAGTCATTAAATAATTATACGTTGTAATAGGCTACACGGGTAAACGGGCTCTTAAATGTAATCTAACCGGTCACGTGTATCGGGCGAAAGCCCAAGTAATCCCGAGCCCGGCCCGTAGAAATACCAAGGCATGAAAGCCTCTTGGTATTAAGTATAAATACCCCTCTCCAAGTATGGAGAGGGGGTTGGTTCTTGTTAATTCATACATTGTATTTTGCAAGTAATCATCCATCTTATTCTTCTCTCTACTTTCTCTCTCTAACTTCTCTCTACAATTCTTCATATCTTCTCATCTTATTTTCTTGTTTCAATAATGAAGTGAAAGTGATTTTGGTTATCGACATTTGGTATCATTCGCCACGGGGTGGGTTTGGTGATTTGTTTGTGGTCATTTTTGAGCTTATTCATGTTCGGATTATTTTTTTTCTTTTCCTTTTTGTGCTTACTCGTCAAAATGTTTGTGTTTTTTTTAAACTATAACTAGCAACAGTTTTGTTTCATTTTTGTTGGGATTATTTTTAAACTATTTGTGGTCAAACTGTTCGGATTTTTTTGTTGGGATTATTTAAACTATTCACGTGTTCTTTTGTTTCATTGTTTTTCATCTCCTTTCTTCTTTCATTTTAAGTTTCGTTTCATTTTTTTTAACAGTTTTCAAGTTTTTGTGTCAAAGTTTTTTTTCTTTCTTTTCATCCAATATTTTGGCAGACACAAGAACGACAGTAAGGACCGAACGAGTTTCTTATAGCTTGAGTCGAACGAGTGCAATTTCATAAGGGTCGAACGAGGAACAATCCAAAGACCATCGAACAAGAGACCATCGAACAAGAGACCATCGAACAAGAGACCATCGAACGAGTAGAAAAACAACCGAACGAGTAGAAAAACAAAAAGGATCGAACGAGTAGAAAAACAAAAAGGATCGAACGAGTTCCCCTTTTACAACCGAACGAGCTCCAACATACTTGGACCGATCGAGCTACCTTCTTTAGGAATCGAACGAGTACTCGTTTAAGTGTTTTCGGTTTTCGGTTTCGAGTGTCGGTAATCTACGGGACTTATAACGTATACCGTTCCGATCGTGTCATCGTTTCGATCAACGTGGTATATTCGGATTTCACCGACGATAACCGTACCGGTTCATAAGATCAAATCAATCGTCGTTCTTATTTCTACAATTTTCAAAACGAAAAAGATGAAAAAAAAAATCATTAGGCAAATATAAGAATTTTATTTTGTCTAACATGAGAATGACTATTGGAGAATCAATTGCACTAGAATTTCAGTTTGACCTAACGGTGGAATTGCTTATAAGAGTGAAGTTGGGTTCGGTGTATAACCCGTAAAAATGGTCGTGTTTAGCCTGAATTGAACACCACTACTGATAGTCTCATATTCATTCTCTAATTTGATTAAATGGCTCTTCCTAAATGTGCCTAATGATAGTCTACATCAATAGACTTTGTATCTCATTAGGAGTACACACTAAGCACGTAGAAATTAGACTTCTCCTTAGTCAATCTAGACACAATGCACCTCACATATGTGCTTTAATGTTTCAAGATGATTACTTGTTCCCATGTAATTCAATTATATGTCCTCATAATCTTGATGCTCAACGTTTAATTGCTTAGATATTAAATGCATGTCCACTATAAAGGCATTTGTCTTTTTTTTAATAATTTAGATAAAATATTTCTTAGTTTATCTAAATGACACATGTTCCTAAATGCTAAATGCTAACATGTTTTACATGACGATTACATTTAAAATTATAATGTTTTGTATGCGTTATTTTACATGACTTACGTGTTAATTGTACACCCACACTTAAATGTATGACAATTAATATATGACAATTGACGTTTAAATGCCATAGAGTCTGACACATTAATCTTGTTGATTATTGTGTCGATGCATGCTTAGATAAACTTATATGCCTATATCTATAGGTCTTATGCATCTAGGTATATATTTTCTCACACTAGAATATTTTTCTTCGCGTCCGTGTCACAAATTTAAAAATTCAAAAGAGGTCCGATAAAAAATGGACTTATATCTCCTAAGTACTTCACCCAAACATTACCTATTAATCCATCATCTCACCTTCTTCAAATAATCCACTCTTTCATCAAGGAAATATTAGATACATATCTATCACTCTTACCAAGTAGGTATGACAACTAAATAATTCATCGAAATAATTCAAGTATCTTTAACTCGCCGATCCAAAGCAAAACGGTAAAGGACAATAGGATCCGATAATTCATATTCAAGCTTTTAACAACAAGTATGTTAAAATGCCTCTGTCCTAAAGATAAAAGCTTACATCAAACCTTCGTTGACAAAGTCTTACGAGTTTTTTACAAAAGTGATTCGTAAGCCGCTTTAATATACACACCTAAAATAAGTACTTTAACTTCCGTTAGTCCTTCCATCCCCTTAGGAATGTCATGATGGTTTATCCGTCATGCTCACCTCATACACAATGAGGATCGAACATTATCCATCGATCATATATAGAAAAACTCTCAAAATTCGTCAATCCAAAAATTATTTTTTTTTCCCCCCACCCCCCCCCTTCGCGACAATGTCCAAAAGGACATATCTTTATTGAAAAAGTTTTGTAGGAAGACAACATCGCCGACATCCTCACCAAACCAATCAAATGTGAACCTTTTAAAGTCTAGGTCTAGGAACGATGAAACAAATCTCATAAATGTGTCATTCTCATTTTAAATCTTTGTTACTATGAAATACATTTCCGATAACATCTCGACAACTTAAACACTTCATCCGAAATGTTAAGCTTCTTAAGTCGCGAAATGCAAATAAAAGTCACTCATGTTATGTCTAAGTCGTTTCACAAAAACCTTAATCACCCGCTATTAATAAGTATAATGGGATAACATTTTCCATCCACATTTTCCGCATCACCTTCAAGACAACCTCGTACCTCGTCGTGTGATTGTTCTATTAACATTCGCAACACTCGAGAAGAGCTACATAACTTCGCGAATGAAGTTCATCGTATGCTAACTGTCATCCGTCATGACAATTTTAAGCTAATCACTTCCGTCGTTATTTCTCTTCATTTATTCTTTTTATAATTTATGTCCGGATGAGCACGAATTAAAAGGGAAGGGAAAACACACATGTTTACATATATCCTTTAACCAAATACTCTCAGGAACTCACATATGTGATTCTTATTCACTAGAAACCAACAATGTAAAACCGAGTCATCCTTACCACTACCAATCTCGAGTTATCCACCTAGTCATCTTCACAAGAAGATTCACCATGTAACCATTCTCCATAAGTGAATTTCGCAATGAAATGCGTCACATCTTCATTTCTCGACACTCATAAGCATGTGTGCCTATGTTGTCTAAAGTTAAGTGAATTTCATAATGAAATGTGTCTCGTCCTCATATACTGACACTCATAAGCATGTGTGTCTATGTTGTCAAAATCAAGTGAATTTCGTAATGAAATAAGTTCTCTTCCTCAATATCCCGACACTCGTAAAGCAGAGTGCCTATGTTTGTTAAAAGCCAATTGCATTTCGTAATGAATCGTCTCATCAAATCAATCATTTCACTTTTAGCAGGAAGAACACAAAGAAGATATTCAATTTTTAAGTGTTGTTGAGTCATCACAATATCGTGTCTTTCATTTTTCATCCAATCATTTCCACTTATTAGCAAAGTGAAGAACACCAATAAGACATCAAAAATCTTCAAGTGTTTGTTAAGAGTCATACACCAAATTTGGGTCAAGTCTCTCACTTCTCTTACACCATTTTCATATTTTCACCTTTATCCGTCAACATTAACAACTAACAAAACACCCAACAAACCTATAGTCAGCACCTTTCCCTCCTATTCATGCTCATCCTTCTTCGTTTATGTTTCCTCAACAAATCATCCTTATCATTAACATTTAGTTCGACCTAAAGTCTTATGATAATGTTTATCCGTAAACACCCCAAACATGAAAAGCATACATAATGCTTAACAAAGAAACTTTGAGGATTTAGAAATCTCTCAATACAATCCTTAGTCTATTCAAATCCACATCATCATCTTGGTTAGATGATGATACCATAAGGAACGTGTTGATCAAAATACGTTAATACTCCTTATCCAAATGGCATCTTGGAAGAAGTCATTCTCATAATAATAGTGGTGTCAATCAATAAAAATTTTTCGTCGTTTATTAAAGTCGGTAATATACCGAAGGTGTTGGTCAAGTCTTAGCATGTGTCCGGTGAACCTTATCGAATTGGTTTTCCTAAACATTGTTTCAGTCTTAGTATACGTCATCGTGTCTAGGTTAATTTTTCTTTTAAATATCATAGTTTAAGTGCATATATCTAAGACATGCATGTCTTGTTCCCCGTTAGTGCATTGATATATATAGCTATCATCGTTATTATATATATGTGTACTTTTCTACTAAATTATTTCTTTTGTAGCACACTTCCGTAGCTCGATTCCTTAGTGCCCAAACAAGGGGAGCATACACCGAGGGGAGGTTGCAACCTTATGAACATCTACAGACATTCTTGATATATTTATCCAACCCTTAAGATATCGCGTCCTATATATTAATATTGTTCACGAACTAAACCTTGATGTAGGTAAGATTTTTCAACAAATTTGATCCATGATGTCGCTAGAGTCTATATTACAGAAATGCAATGTCATAGGAGTGCAAAGAGCTAAGGTGCTCGAGTGTCATGTAGATATCTTGGGATGATTTTACGGGGTTTATAAGAGCAAGACTTCACTGGGGATGATGCAAGCTCACCTATTTGTTTCAAGGATTGAAGTGTAGTATAAGTCTCGCCTAAAAGTCCACCTTTTTGCTTCGACAAAAGGGGGAGAATAGTGTAAACAGTAACTTGTTACATTTTAACTATGGAGTTATAGTTTACATATTTGTCACATCAAAAAGGAGAGATTGTTTGGTAAGAAATACTTAACGATATTTAATCTATACATCTCTTCATTTTTTGGGATGACAAACTTTTAACTTATAGACACATAACGAAAATGCTTAAGTTACTCGTGATCACAAATCATCAATGCATTCATACGACAACATCTCTCGACGTCTCAAGTCTGCTTCAATGAAGTTTGCACCCGACGTAAATCACTTAAGGTATGAATAAATAAATGTTTAATTTATTTTATGATTAAAGGAATTTTTTATTTAACCTCACATTTTTTATAAAAATATCACAAACATTCTTATAACTTTTCAAAACATTTTTAGATTTAAAAGAAATGTTTTATTCAAAATAAATAGTTGAATTTAATTATCATACTAAAAACGGCTAGAAATGTATTCAGAAAAACACCTCTCCCAGAAAAGACAAAAAAGGGGAGCGTTTGGGCTGGGCGGCCCCCTTAATTATAAGGGCGGTCCCCTTAATTATTAAGGGGATTGAAACCCTAATTAAGGAGACCGTCCAGACAAAAAGATTCCCCTAGTTTGCCTATAAATACTGGACCTAACCCCTACGGATTTTCAACCTTTTGCACACACAATAACTTCTTTCTATTCTAAATAAGTTTTTATACATCACCTACAATTCTTTGATAATGTTAATCTTAAAGCATTTGTTTCCAAGTGATTCAACCTTTTTCCTCTAAGTGCAAAGAGAAGAACTCTCCGTATCATCAAGATAGGAAGAATTATATAGTTTTGTATGCATTCGTGACATTCTTACATTCACAATGTAGAAGATCGAAGTCCATGTATTCCCACTTATGTAATTTAGATCATGTGTGTTAGATTGTTAGATCGTGGTGATCATTGGAGGAAGTATATGTTAGATCAGGGGATCTTAGTAAGTAGTGTTTAGATTGGTGTGATCAAGTATGGTCTAGTTAAAGTAAAGTTTGAAATCGTAGTGAAGAAGTAGTGAAGTGAAGTGCAGTTTTGAAGTAAAGTAAAGTGTGTGAAGGAAGGAAGTTGGTGGTAGAGAAGTTGTGAATTTTTGTGAAGTAGTGTGGTTAGTTAGATAGATTGGTTCTAGCTAGGATTAGAACTCGACATTATGGCTCGTGTCAGAAATCGGTGTAAGATTGGGTTGTGTTCGATTTTTCTCTGACAAAGGGAGCTTGTTGTCTCGTGAAGTAACTCTCGAGTTGGGTACTCCGAGGAGTAGAGTAGGGCGCAGAGATGCTTCATGACCGAAGAAACCAACAATAAATCATGCGCGCCGCTTTACACTTTCTTTTAACATTAGCTTTACATCTTATTTTACCTATTGCCTTAACATTTAAGTTTGCATTAGATCTATGATGTGTGTTGATTGTGCTTTATATTTGTTTTGGAAGATGATATGTTGTCATAGATAAAAGTGAACATTGTTGATTTTGCTATATTAGCTTATGACATGTTCTAGTGGATATAGATGTATTATTCACACTTATCATATTACATCTAACTTGATGGATAATTTAATACGAAATATTTTAAGTTTTTAAATGGAAACGTATTCACCCCCCTTTACGATTTCCACAATTGGTATTCTACGATTTCCACAAATGAATCTTCAACACTTATGAGGTCATGATCATTGAGGATGACTGAGCAAGTGATTGCTTGTAAAGGTGTGATTGTAGCCGGATTTGGTTTGTTGTGAAGAAGATAAGCAAATAAAGGATGAGGTTTGGTGTTCTAGAATGATGAAGTAGGGGTGAGCAACGGTCCAAAACCGGACCGGACCGGCTAGGACCGGACCGGACCGAGACCGAAATGGTCTAAAAAGCCGGACCGTGGACCGGACCGAAATGGTACGGTCCGGTCCGGGTCGGTCCGGTCCGGTTCGGTCCTCGGTCCGGTCCGGTCTTATAAGGCTTAATCTCGGGTTTTTGGCCGGACCGGACCGGACCGACCGGACCGAAGACCGAATTGGTCCAAAACCCCGGACCGTGGACCGGACCGCGGTCCGGTCGATCCGGTTTGGTCCGGTTTTCCGGTCCGGTCCGGTCCACCGGTCTATTTGCTCAGCCCTAGTTTCAAGTATGTAAGAGAAATGATTACGATTACTCTAAGTTCATGGAAACTATGACGTAGACCTTGTAAGTATGCCACTTTATTCAAGGCACCGTAATTATA
>BQNB010071283.1:2020-22505 GCA_026074375.1 Tanacetum coccineum | reverse complement strand
TCCAAAAGCTTGCTTCCTTTTTCCAAACTAAATATCCAATCAATTTAGCTCAAATAAGCTTTGAGGATGCTTATTTGAGCTTGAAGATAATAAGTGAACTACAAACAGCTTATTCAGAGCTTATTGAGTATATTTAAAACTTCTAATCAAATGTAGCAAAATTCTCATTAAAGTAAAACGCAATTTTAAAGTAAATCGTAATTTTATTAATAAAGGAAAGGTTGCATGGCTTTTAACTGAAGATTACATTAAGTAAAGACAAATAAGCTGTAAATAAGCTATTCTAACCTACTTTAAATTACCCTACTCCTAGATGATTTGCTCTGAGTGATTTTCTCTTCTATTTATAGCTGGCGAAGGAATATTCTAGGTCCAAGAGACGCTCATCAGCTTTTGATCTCAACCTTTAATCCATAACCACCTTTCAATCAATTTGATCTTAGCCGTCCAATGTCTTCCACGTTCTTATAGCCAATGAGAAATGTTTGGATTGCCAGCGTGGCTCCCCTAGATGTCAGAAGTGTCAGACTTGTTCTTCTAGAAAGGTTAAATTCACTTAAAACGGGGTTAAGTTGGGATGCATGGTGAAAGGGGAAGATGGTGAATAGTAACTTCACCATTCGCGCCTTTTTTTCTTTTCTTTATAGTTTTGATTTGGTTTGACCCGGGAAATTGGGTGGTTGACTTGGGCTCGGGTTTATATTAAAAGGACTTGGGCCGGTGTTTGGGCTATGGTTAAAAGGTGAAAAGGTTTTATAGAAAGAAACATAACGACCGTTAGTTTCTTAATACAAGGGAACTAATTAGTGATTTAGGGCTTTTGGTGAGATTTGATTTATCATTAAGGGCTCATTTGGGATTTTGAGGGTTTTTTTGTCATTTTGTGAGTTGACCATTGTTGACCATAGCTTGATAATTCCCGGCTCTTGTGCCCTCTTTCCTTCTCGTGTTTGGCTTTGTCCGTTTTTGCCTTGATTTTTGTCTATTTCTTTAATATCCATACCTGCACATACACAAACACAAAACAAGCATATATTTTCCATTTTTACATGTTTTTGGTCTTTTGGGTTCATTTTACAAGGTAAAAGGTACGTGTAAAATAGCACATACCAGTAACCAAAAGGAAAATCAAAAAAACCTTCTTGTTCAAAAAAATTATTTTACTAGTTACTATCTAACAGCCTTTTATGATTGTGTTGTTGTATTATGATTTTTACTTTACATTATCCCAAACTTGTTTTTATCATCTACTTTCTGTGTTTTAAGCCTTAAAATTAAATATTGAAGTGACAACACAATGACTGATCATTTAAGACAACGAAATGACTAATCAATTCTGACAACGAACTAACTTGTCAACTTTATGCTATCAATTTTATTAGTATATATATACATGTATACAACTATGTTTTTTCAACGAATATAATTCAATTCACACTTATTTCTTTCACCAAATGTCGACGTCTACTAATACTACTTTTGAGTTCGATGTAAACCACAATGGAGAATTTAAACTTAACCCTCTAACATATCAAGATGGTTCAGTAGTGAATATTAATGTTCCAGCTATGGATTTTGAAGATATGGTTAGCTATCATAAAAGAAAAATAACAAGACGCTTCACTACTCTATATTACACGTTGCCATCAAACAACACGTTATTAGGTATGAAAGAAATTAAGAATGATTATGATACTAATGTTATGTACGACATTGCAAAAGTTGTTAGGAAGCTCCAGATTTACATTTCTCATCATCCAATAGATTTAAACACGATGTTGATTCCAAACGATGGTTCTTTGGAAAAATCATTTGCAGGTATTATTTCCAAAGAAACTAAAATAAAACAACAAGAGTCACTCTGGTATCTACATCAAATGCAGAAACAAAATAAAAGGTTCGATTACTATGAAAATTTCTTGGTAAACTAGGATTTATTAATAAAACAAAACCTACTACACTATATACACAAACCTTTTTCAATTTTGTTGTTCACAATAATGGGCAATTGGTGATCAATGACGAAAAAGTCCCAATGTATGTCAATGGTGCAACAATGAACATCACCATTCCAAGAATGAAACTAGAAGAGATGAAACAATATTTGTTTAATATTATTGGTACGAAGATTCATGCTCTTTATTATAAAGTACCACACATTGGCTTTTCAATCACCATCAAACTTAGAAACAACTATGATATGCATGTGATGTTTGATATATCTGCAGCACAAGGTAAATTGGAAATTTACATTGACCACATGGGTGTCAATTCTATTATAGTCAAATATATATGCCCAAATGCTACATTGGCATAAATGATGAATCATGTGATAACTGACTACACAAGTGACAGTAAAGATGAAAGAAAGGAGGTAACACACACTGATTACACTATTGAACAAATGATTGAATGGGCGGAACATGAACACCTTGAAAATGAGGAAACTAAAGAAGTTTGACGTCATGAAGCTATACGGAAGAATCGTAGGTACAAATAATGATTATTCATGATGTATCACATATGGTTTAAGAATGTTTTTTCAATGGACAACGATAGTTCTATTCGTTTATATTTTTTTAAATAAGCATTATTTCAACCATTATAATTCAGTACTGAATTACTGACATTGATAAGACTACTGAATGACAATGTCTTTTATCGCTTAAAAATTTATGCGACTTATTACATGATTTGACAAGTCATTTGGCTGTTTACTGACATTAAATAAGACTACTCATTGAAAATGTCATTTATCGATTAAAATTCTACACGATTTATGACATGATTTGACAATTCATTTGGCTTTTTCAGACATTTATATGATAAGGACATGACAACAACTACCTATAATTTTTTCACTATATCACCTAGATTAGCATTGACAATACAACCTACTCTCACACACACAACTTTTTTCAACTTTAAAAACTATGGCTTATTCTGCAAATTCAGCGCGTCAAACTCTTCTTAGAAGACTAAAAAAAGAACTAGAAGTTGAGGTCACACTTGCAAATAAGTTGTCATGCGAATTGACTCGTGTTGCTGAGCAAATGCGTAGCCGTGAAATACATATGACGATGTTGCATGATATGCCAATAATGAGCCTTAATAGCTACGGTTTATATACTTTTCTAATGACCCGTGAATCGGATATATGTACCGCACACAACTTAAGGACAACAAGACACGAATTGTTGAGAAGCATTGCTGAGAAGCAAAAATTCATTGACAATTACATGGCAATATAATGTGGCCATGTTTGTAGTTATTTGTTGTAGTTTTTATGTGGCCATCTACTATATTACATGTGTTGTTTTCTTATTTGTATTGCTTTGAATGAATAATGTTAATCTACTTTTACCGATCCTTCTCATTTATGTTTCTCATCACTTCTTCTCTAGCGGGCTCCAAGACAGTTCTGAAACAATGGTTCTTTGGAAGAATCATTTGCAGATATTTTAGGATGTTTCAAGTTGCAATACTAAATTTAAAGTTAGAATACGAAATTCAATGTAACAAAACATGATTTGACAATTCATTTGCTTTTTACTGCAACAGATAAGACTACTCAATGATAATTTTGTTTATCGCTAAAAATTTTACACAATCTATGACATGATTTGACAATTCAGCTGCTTTTTCTGACATTGAATGACTAATGAATACAAATGTCGTAAAATTATAGCTTAAATATAAAGATCACAAGGGACTCTCAGTTTCAAACAAATTTATCATTCAAACAAATTGTTAATTGTATTCAATTTCTACCATGCTACTGATGACATCAAATAACGTTACATTTATACCATCATTTATTCCGAATAAATTATCCAATTTCATATAATTATTGCAAGAATCGTTACTTAATTGCTTAAAGTTGTAAATTGCAGTAATTTCAGAGTGATTTATGAAGACATGCTAAAAGGCGCACTTTTTGAAGCTTAAACGATGATATTTAAAGATTGCTTATTTCTACTCAATATGCCGTATCCAAAAAAGAAGATACGGCGTTTCAGCGCCTGGACTTCACAAGAAAACGCGCATTCTCACTTCCCAATACGGCGTATCCAAGTTCCTCCATACGTCGTATCCAGCTAGATAGACATTCAGAGATTTGATGAATAAATATAATTTGAGAAGATATATCTAATTGATTATAAACGTAGCGCACACTCCAAGGAAAACACCCCTATACGCCGTATTGACCTCACTCAATACGGCGTATCCAGTCTTTTTCAAACACTATAAATAGAAAACTCAAAAACGAGTTTTCAGTGTGCAAAATCATATTCTCTATACCATACACATAAAAGACATATTTCTAAAGAGAAGAAGAGCAGCCAAAGGTCAAGCATCGATCACGATTCCATAGATGACACAATGTAATTCCTATACTCTAGTAATCATTTAATTTTTGGTATCGTTTGGTAAAACGTTTAGTTCACCTTGGTTATTTGATCACGCTTGTATAATTACAATGGTTATAGGCTAATACCCTCGGGTATTAGCCATCTTAATGAAGATCTAATGTTTGGTTTGATTTAAATCCGATTTCTTAATTTATCGTTGAAAGTTTAATTATGTTTATCATCTAATACTTGTCTACGTGTTTGAATATGCGACCTATCATTCAACTGGGTCTAGTTATGCCTAACAAGTAAACTAGAAACTAGGATAGCTCCTCATATCGTGTTTTATATTACTGGACCAATAGGATCATAAATAATGTTCTATCTTTGTCTTTAATTTATGAGCATAGTTAGACCGGCAGGTGACCCGTAATGTTTCAACAAGTATGTTCTTAATTAATTAATAAAGACTTGAATAGTGAACTACCAATATATAAAATACCGTCAAATAGTAAGTGGGTAAAGTCCCGATGGGCTAGGGTTTAACAAGAACACCATTACTTTAATCCCTAGATAGATTATAATTAAACTAAAAGGATGCTTTATGCGGATACGTTAATTGTGACAGGATTCAACGTGTCTAGGTCTTAGGATGATGTCCCACCAAAGTCTTAAGAATGATATGCCGCTTCAAGATAAGTAATCATCGCACTAAACAAACAAACTAGCATCTAATCGGATTTAATATGGCTAATACAGTTTTTTATCATTTGGCTTGTACCGCTCTTTTATCTTCTGATTGTTTTCTTGCATGTTTATTGTGTTTAGAATTGATTATTGTCACCATAAAACCTATACCAGTCTCTCAGGCTGAAAACCCCCCATTATCATTAGAAGTAGGTTTAGCATAGGTTTAACAAGTAACTAGAATTAACTTAATTAGATTAATTAAAATACTGATAGAATATAAGGTTAACAACCTCACTCTTAGTGTTCGACACCCTACTTACCACAAAACTCCACTCGATCGGGTACACTGTCCGTTAAAGTGTTGTTTTAGGAGAAGTCGGCTAAATATTAATTTAAAACTTGGAAATCAATAAATTGACCCTACACGACAGCACATCAAGTTTTTGGCGCCGCTGCCGGGGAGTGAAAAAGTTTAACCTTTAATTTTATTAGTATTTCTAACCATTAGCTTAGAATAATTTAATTAGCATAATTTAATTCTGTTTGTATTTAATTGTGTGTTTAAATTCCCGTATTATTTAATTGTTTTCTAAGTATCCTGTTTTAATATATCAACTGATACACCGTATCCACCAGTTGGATACGACGTATCAACCCTTCTACTCAGAACAGCGTATTGATCTCTGCAGTCTAAACAACGTATCTGTTCTTCCAAACAATATGGCGTTTTCTGTAACATCAATACGGCGTACTGACCTTCAACAGACCCATACGACCTATTCAAATTAATTGAATACGGCGTATTGATCCTCTAATACAGTAGCAATTTTTCATATTCGATTTCCTGTTTTATGCGTTCTCTCCCCCGAGAGCATATCCTACTGATCATTTGTGCTTATTTTCAGGAAACCGTTTGACGAAGAAAGGAATCACGATGACAGAACCAAATGAATACATTTACGTTACCCGAAAGAACTTCATCTCTAATGATAACGAGGGAAGAATGATCGAGAAATTTTTTGTTGAGATACAAGGAGCGATTTTGGTAAAGATACGTGATAATACTTTCAATGGGACAATTGGAGAAAACGTGTTTGAACACATTAATCATTTTCTCGAAATAGTTGGGCCAATCAAAATAAATGGGGTAAGTCAGGTCCGATTTAGGCTTAACGTCTTCCCTATCTCACTCGCAGGTGCCGCAAGTGATGGTTTAAAAAGGATTGTATTGGCTCAGTCACTACTTGGGAAAATTTGGTAGAAAAGTTTGTTCAAAAATACTACCAACTTTCTGATAATAATAAAGGGATGGAAGCTGATGAAAGTGATGACCCTAAAGATATTGCTAAAATCTTCAAAATCGAAGGAAATTTATTTGACATTGAGACACCCTTATGTAAAACATTCAATGAATTCAACTATCTCCTCAAAATCAATACGGATCTATTTACTTTTGATATCCAAGGAATCCAAACTTACGAGGAGTATGAGTTGAATAATACTATGATGAGGGATCTTGACGAACCATGGTTGGATAACGGGGTGCCATATCAACTATGTGATCATATATGTGAACTATATTGTTTTTAGAATGGAATGACTAAATGGCCCACGTGTAGTTTAGATATTGATATGTTTAGTAACGGTGGAGAGCTGCCTGGGATGGTTCGGGTCGGATGCATGACTTATTTCCAGGATCACAAGTGGTATGATGAATTAGCTGATGGAAAACTGAAAGAAGAAACCTTAATGCACAAAGCAAAAGTTGAAGAATCATGGGGCGATGCAACTCCCAAGGTGATGAAATTATGTGCATGGTTGAAAAATAGTTTTGAGAACTTCCATGAATTAGATTATAATGTACTAGTAAAGCTGCAAGAATGTTGGTGGAAGGTAAATACCCATGAAGTTGCCCCGTTTAATCGTTGGGAAAGTTATGACCAGGGACCATATGCAAACGCCAAAACTGAAGAAGCTTATAACCCTTATCTTGATATTAACCGTATCTTTGGTAGGAATTATAGAGCAGACAACGTCGATTATACTCAAGACAATCAGGAACATGAGAAGGAACATCATGATTCATCAACCTGCCGTGTTAGAGATTCGAGATGATAAAATACTCATTTGATGCTGATGATGAGTATGTTGCCATTAAATAACACGAGTGCTTTGAACATTCAGAAACCAACATTGATACATGTCAAGCTTATCGAGAACTTTTTCTCATTATGGATGAAGGATGGCTCGTGACAAAGGTTTACAATGAATGAAGTGAAGAGAAGGAAAAAGTCTAACTTAAAGACTAGCTGAAAGAAAAGTGCTTACCGAGAGACAACCTGGTTGTTTTTAATTGTTTGAATTGTAATTTTAATTTTTTTTATTGAGTCTGTCTTCCTAAACACCAAATACGGTGTATCGAACCTCTATGGATACGCCGTATCAAACCTGTCTACCCCTACTTGTCCTTTCTTTTAAAAATAATATGCTATATGCTTAAATTATGCCAAATTTAAAATTTTTTCTAGCATAACTTTTGTAAAAATTACTAGTTACATGACCTCGCGCACTATAACCTTTAATACCGAATTGTGAGAATTAAGCCTATTCCGTTTCCAAACATTTACTAAAAATTCCACAAAAATTATGAGTGTGTCGGTGATGTAGTGGACTTTAGAACTTGGCTTGGTATATCACTCGAGACCACAACGATGAGTACTATGGACTTAGATGGAGTAACATGTTTAACTGGTAAATTTAGTGAATAGCACCAAATTCGGGCCCCTAGAATGTTTAAAAGTAACTAACTAACTAGTTAGTTACAAAACCCTCGGTATATCCCTTTGCTTACTCTATTAATAAGAGCAGATCCCCTAGAAAAACCTGTTGAGCCATTCTTGTCTTTTTTACACCAAATGTATATTTCGTTACACCTTTACACCTTAGCCTACCCTGTAGATTAAGCATATTTAATCAAGTTGCTAGTTGCTTTGGTGTAAAGTTTTGTGTTTCCTGTGTCAAAATAAAATTTTATATCTCCGGTTAGGTCGGGAAATTGCACAATGCAATGGGAAAATATGTAGCTCGTGTATTTTGCTACTTTCGCGATTATGTATTATGTCCGAAGATGAAGTGTTGAAGGAAAAATTATCTGGATGAATTATTATTGTGAAGACGGTGAAATTGCACCGAGATTTATGTGTAAAAAAATGGAAAAATAGAAAATGCATCAATAAAGAGAAGGATAATTGATAGTCAGTTCGCTAAACTTAAACTGATGAAATACTTGGAAGAATCGATTATTCATTGACGTACGCATAAAATTAACGATTGTATAAAGTGGCCGATATCACCACTTTTGTAAAATTATGTAAAGATTGGGATGATTGGGAAGTTGACCATTATGGGAATGCCAACTTAGGTTATCTTTGTCATTTCTATGGTTGAGGTGTTTATATATATTTCGAGTCTTTATCATGGAATGGTTTCGAAAAAAAGAAAAATATATTAAAACCACAGGGACGATTTTTGAAACTTCCTCAAACGATCGTTAGCTAAATTGACTAACGTTGTCACATAATAACTAACGGTACAAACGTTTTGTTCAAGTTGAAAAATAATTTGAAAGTACATTGGTGATATCGGTAATAAAAAAGTAAATGGTTCATTGTGGTAAATTTCAGAAAGTACGTTGGTATTCTATGGCTTTTACCCCATTATTTTTGACTTTTATACGTTACGTTTGAAATTGGCAGTTTACCGGGAAATTAACCGGCGTAAATCTGAAAAACGTCATCGGACGCGTTCCGACTTCGGATTTTGATTAGTTTAGATATTATATGAATTATTTTATCTTTTCTAAGTGTTTCGTAGTTTACGATCACTCCCGGTATTTATTTTTACGCTTTAACGTTTAAATTACATTTTCGCGTTTTTGACCTAACGGAACCCCGGAAACCCGAAATCTTTTCGTGTAAACTTTAGTTATCGTCCATCTCATGTTGATAAGCCAAAATTTTCGTTCACCCTCTCCCCCTTGTCATATATTGGACGCCTAAGCCAAACCAAATGCAACCATAAGTCTTGAAATTAAATACAAGAGCATCTTTTGAAAATCCCATGCATGTGTGCAATAAAGTGACATATGAGGTCATTCTCATGCACATTTCCTTAAGCAAGACTAGAACATGTGACCACTTGATCACATGTCTTCCCATTTGACTAATATTCAAAATCAAGACCAAGTATGATGAACCATGACTCAAAAATTGAACCCCCATGGTCCTTGTGTGTTGTTCGGCCGAGCATGGGTACACACACACCTTTGGTGTGTGTTGGTCACCTATACACTACATGACAAGTCAAAAACCCTAACCACTTGGCTATTTAAGCATCTCATTCTCACACTTAGGGTTTATCGCATTTCTAAAGTCACCAACAATAAAATTTTCTCTCCCTTTTTCCTTTGTTCTTAGCCACGACACACACACACACCCTTTTAAGGTTTTCATATCTTTGATTTCTTGTATAATCCAAGCATACAAGGTTTATTTCTAATAACATCTAAGGTGGTTTGAAGTATTGGTTCTTTAATTTCAAGGGTCTTTCAAAAGTTTATAAACTAGGGTTTCAAGATTTGTTGTTGGGTTTTATAGATCTAGTATTTTGGAGTATAGATCTTGTGATTTCCCTACTTGTTCTTTATTCTTGTAAGTGTCTTGAATCTTTTCTTTGGTTTAATTATGTTCTTTCATATATGTTCAAGATCCATACATCTATATGTTGTGTTTTAATTTTTTTTGAAAGATTATAAAACAAGATTTTATAAATAATGATGTTAATTTGTTTCACTAGTTAAATAATAAGTTCTTGGTGAGATGAGAGTTGGATGAGAGTTGCAACAAGTGTTGCAACAATAGAAATGAAGGGATTATGTTAGATTTAGGTGTGGTTTTGTTGTGGATTAGTTGTGAATGGAGATTAGGCACTATTGTGAAGTTTGGGTGGATTTTGGTTGCGTTTTTGGCAAAAAGTGCTTGTTGTCCCAAATTTGTTTTGAGGTTTTGGTCGACCTAAAAATGTTTTCATTAGGCGTAAAAGTAGTTTTTGAAGAGCTCGTTTCGAATAGATAGTTTTTCATATATCGCACATTAAAATTGGATTTAAAACGACCAAGTTATAGCCAAATGAAACTTGAAACATTTTTCGACAAAACCGGATGAATAGTGTGCTGATGTGAATAGTAAAATGAGTTTTCGGACACTTTTGGACATTTTTGGACTTTCTAAACACTAGCAAAACATATAGTAACACATACCTATTGATTAGTATCATTTAAAGACGCCGTTAACATATTTTGGGAAAAGCGAGAAAGTTACTAAAAATAGTAAGTTTGGTAAGAATTTAGCGAAACGGACATAGAAGTTAAGCGATTAAGGCTCGTTAGTGCGTTTTGAATTATGGAAACTTAACAAATGTAGGGGACGGTATTAACGTCCCGAAACTAAAAACTTTCCTAAAATAGAAACTTTCTAAAAATAGTAATTTTTGGATTAAACGCCGAAACTTAACGAAGAACTATATGATTTCATTTCATCATGTTTTGTTAAACAAACTAAAGCAAACACACAAGGATGTATTTTGGTGATGAACATATTGTGCAATTCTTGGCATACTTTCCGTGTTTCTGAGACGCGTTATTATTCTAGGTCGCGGCTAGATTTCTATATCATCTTTTACTTGCGTGATTATCATTTGCTCATTTTGCTAAGGTGAGTTCATAGCCCCATGTTTTACTACTTTTACTTTACTATTTTGGGGTGAGAAACATTGCTTGTTTTCAAACTATGGACACAGTTACTTTACGTTTCCTTTTCCTGATTACGTGTTGCCTAAGTAGCGAATAGACCACTAATGCCTGAATTATCATGAACCGTCAATTGCTTAACCGACCGTACTGATTAAGTGAGCGCGAATGTTGTAAATAGATCTATTGGGAGTAATTATCCCTATCCGGGTAAGTAGCGCTTACTAGATTCGGAGGTCCCGAACAAACGGATATATACCATGTCGGAATGTCAATAGGTGATCTTGGTCAGATACCTTTAGGGCGTGGAATACTATTTGGCATATAAAATGCTTCCTTTTAAATTGAGCTTCGGTGTCATGAGCTTAGTGCAACAGTAAATACATTCTTTTTATGTGAAGTTGTATCTGTTATAACTGTCACGTGCGTATTGTGAACTTGTGGTCCACTTTTAATATTAAATTCAAACCTATGAATTCACTCAACTTTATGTTGACCTTTTTAGCATGTTTTTCTTGGATGCTTAGTTGTGGATGTCTTTGCTTGCTATTTGATGTCGCTATGCATTGGGCCGATTTTCAAGATACGCTATTATCTACTGATTAAACATCGTTGTCAATTTTTAAAAAAAACTATGTAATTGCTTCCTGCATATTATATCTTTAAACATATGTCCAAAACTTTAAACTATTTAATAATGCAATGATGTTGGATATTTCAAACGTACCCTTAGAGGTCGTTCATTGTATCTTGTGTGATTTTGTATTATTCCCCCCACTTCACGACCCCCGACATGTGTTCCGACTAACCATAACCGTTTTAGGGGTGGTGACAGATTGGTATCCAGAGTCCAAGGGTATAGAGAACCATGAAGTAAACTAGGTCTTGGTCTATAACTAGTAGGATCCTACGTGCCTTACCTGCTTTCTATAAACATTGAAAAAGGTAAATAGGCGTTTAATAATATATAAGTAAACTGATTATATATATCCAATTGCCATAATTAGGTTTTTTTATCATTTGTTGCCAATACATATTTCGTCATCGTAACTGAATTTCTTGGCTTGGCTTGCAGCGTAGCATGGTTTCATATAAAGCGATTTATATAAACATGTGCTTGAGCAGTCATGGTTGCTGCTTGTTATTTCTATTTGTTTGATACATCCATGAGAGAGTGTGGGTTCTCATGCCCCACGAGTGATTCTCTTTGGTGCTATTCCTGCTATTATCCCTGATATCCCTGAGATTCCTATTGTTCCACCTGACCCTATAGTTACACCGGAGGTGGGGACAGTTTCAGTCATCTCACCTGTCACGGTACTTGATTTAGTGGATTATTCATCTTCTTCTGATTCTGATCCATCGAAGGATTCTTTACCTCCCGTACCAGATTTACCATGGGTTTCACCCTTTTTGTTTCGATGAACACGTGAGGCGGACGTGAGCCTCTGAGCAGTCTAGTCCCTATCGTCATCTCATGATACTCTTTCACCATTATCAGAGTTTCCCCTTGCACCTGTTGTTGACCCACCCGAGATTCATCGACGGCCAGCAATTCTTGTCTGACTCGGTGAGGCTATTCCCTTCGGTCGACTTTATCGCACCCACCTCAATGGGCCGCGTAAGTTGTTGACTGAGAGGAAGAGAGTTTATAACACATTCAGCTCGTAGACTGTGCCTGGAAGACGGTATCTCATCATTCATCGGATCGTTATTCTTCACCAGAACTCATCTTCTTCTAGTGCAAACATAAAAAAACAAAGACAAAGGACAGACCGAAAATATCATACAAGAAACAACAGACCAGTAAAAACCCCAAAATATAAACACAAAAGAACAACAAAACGCAAACCTCGACAAATAGAAAAATAAAAAAAAATGACAAAAAAAACAAAAAAAAAACCAACTACAAAAATAAAAAACCAGCACCCACACACAAGCACAGCACAAATCACAAGATACATGCAATGCTCCACCCCAGCCACCCACCTCCACGGATTTCCCGACCAAACCATATCCCCTACCCCACATGTCACCCACACCACACCACAACACCACGCCGATCTAAAGCATTAGCGTATGCGGCGGTGGGGGCAGGGATGAGTATGCAATCCGGGGGGAGGGGCTGACGAGAGTTCCGGGGGTTTAGGGGGGGGGGTGGTAGGAGTCGGGTAGGTAGGTTTGGGCGGTTTTTGCGGTGGTGGCAGGGGGTTTGTGGTGGTGGTAGTTGGTCATGGTGGGGTGTAGTCGGTCGTTGAGTAAGAGTGCAGCTAGTGGGCTATAGGATTAACAAACATTATGGCGTCATCAGTATAGAATGTTCACTTGGAGGGGTCTAATATGAACCTTTAAGGTGCGAGTTGTCTGTGAATGTTAGTACAGCAAAATAGAAATATAAAAAAACAGTGATGACAAAAATAAAAATAACACAAACGTCGTTTGATGAGTGGTGATGAGTACTAGTGATTATGATTTTAGTTTGGTAGGTTGGGATTAGGTGAGAATATTATGTTAGTGAACCTTATGTGTCGGTGAGAGAGTGGTAAAATTTTAATTATCCAGATTAACTATTTATCTTTTGGCCGACTTAACCTAAAAACAACACTTTAACGAGCAGTGTACCTGTCAAGATGTAGCTTCATTGGTAAATAGGGGGGTGACCGATCACTAAGAGCGAGAGCGTTAATATCTAATTTATCAGTATTTTAGTTATCCTAATTTATGCAAATCCTAAGCTAATGATAAGGGGTTCAGCCTGAAGACCTGCACAAGTTTGGGTATCTAAGCAAAGGTTTTGATGACGAGTAAATCATTAAACACACACAAGAAGATTAACAAACGATAGAGAAGCGGTCAAGTACTAATATAAAGAAAACATATCAACCATGAATAAATCCGATAAAATGCAGGTTGTTATTAAGATTCAATGAAAATCTTATCCTCCAAAGCGGCACATCAACTTAAGACTTAGGCGGTATTCATCAAAGACCAAGACACGACAATCCTATCACAATTACTTTCCCGCATAAGCATCCATATAGTCTAAATCTAAACTATCATAAGGAAATAAAGCAGTAGTGAATCCTGAAAATACCCTAGCCCAACATGACTTTACCCACTTATGCTTGATTTAGTTTTATAACACTGGTAGTCCACCACCAAATCAATTAACCAATTAATTAAGAACACATATTGGTTGAACAAATTATCGGGTCACCTCCGTCCCCTAGTCAATACGGCGTATCTGATGGAGATCCCAAATTTTAGTAGTTTTGAATGTTGAACCATTATAAATAAATGACCATAAATTGTCAATACTTCTGCGTGTAATTCGCATCAATCATCAATAAGTGCCTTCCAACTTTCCCATATAGTGAATTCATGACTACGATTTTCATTAATTGTAAGATCACTGAATATTGACCGCATTAAATGCATGATCTTTGACTGTTGACCGTGGTTATCTGTGAAGTGTCGGCACGGATACGCCGTATCTTCTTTGCTGGATATAAAACTTATTGGTCTCTATCTTCGTTAACGAAAGTGTTATATATGTCGTATCGTTGATGCGGATACGGCATATTCTTGAAAGTCAGGCAATGGTCTTTTAGTTAATCAAGTCTTGGATACGGTGTATGCTTCTAGAATGATACGCCGTATAGGTTGTTAGAATCAGTAGAATTTCCTGAACTCTTCGTTTATGCTCCAAATGCGTGTCCATATCAAAAAACTTCCACAATATGCTACCATAATTATCTTGCATATACCCAATATAAGCAATATAATACCAATTCTTTACAATAATTATAAAATGGGTATTTTATTTGGGATAAATGATGCTATAAAATAGACGTTATTTGATGTCATCAAATATCCCCCCACTTGAATCCTACTTGTCCTCAAGTAGACTTTAGAAAAGTTTTTGAAAATATATCCTAACCGAGGTTAAGGATTTTTCCGTTAAGCACTTTTTCTTGTTCAAACCACCTGTACAAAACCAAGCTCCTCACGAAATATGGAAATGAAATCACTCAGATCACTCAACTAATCTAGGGTGTATCATTTTAGTAGTACGCCCATTGCTCAGTCGTGATTAGCTTCGTATCATAGGCTTGACAAGGATACACATCTCCACCTCTAAAGCTAAGGAGTAACAAGTCAAAAGGTAAATTGGGTATTTATTAATAGGCTCGGGTTTGATCATTCTTTTTAGGATGAAGAATGATATAGGGTGTGGAGCTTCTGACTTTCACCAAAGGTCGTCGTCAAACAAGGCAGCTGAGACATGCATACATGGCCGTAACGACGGAATAGACATCCATGCTCGTACACATCCTCATTCGAGTAGATCCTAAGGTTAGTTATCAGGAAAGGGAAGTAAAATGGTTGTTAAATAAAATAAACAAAACAAATAGATTAAGCCAACAAATAAGGTAGTCCGTTCATAACTTTCCGCCGTTCCATGAAAAGAAGACACGAACATATGAACAAACGCACGATCAAAGAAATGACAAAGACAACCTAAGTTGGCGTTCCCATAACGGTCAACTTCCCCTACATCCCGAACTTTACATACTTTTACAAAATAAGTGGTGATATCGGACACTTTTTACAATACTTTACATCGTTGATTTTTGTGCTTATCAACGAATAAATCGATCCTTTTAAATAATTTCATCGGTGTAAGCTCAATGAACCGGCTATCTTTTTTATCATTCATATATTTTTTTTTTCATTTTCATTTTCTCTTTTTTTTCAACAATACATTATAAATCTCGGTGTAATTTTACCGTCTTCATAATCATCATTTATCCGGCTAATTTTCTCTTGAACTTTTCTTCTTTCGGACATAATACATAATTGTGAAAGTAGCAAAAACACATGAGCTACAAACATTCCCATTGCATTGTGCAATTTTCCCTACCATTACATAGATAGAGAAATTTCACTTTGACGCAGGAACTACAAAACTTTACACGAAAGCAACTAGCAACATTGATTAAAATAGGCTTTAATCTACACGGTAGGCTAAGGTGTAAAGGTGAAACGAAACAATTTTTAATTGGTGAGGAAAAAAGAAAGGAATGGCTCAGCAGGTTGTTCTAGGGGTATCTTTACTCTAAAAATGAGAGTAAGCAAAAGGGTTACACGGGGGTTAACTAACCAGTGTAGTTAGTTAGTATTACGACATGTAGGCTTTTTGGTTTAATCCTAGAAATTTACCAGTTAAGCATGTTACTCCATCTAAGTCCATAGTACT
This sequence comes from Tanacetum coccineum, assembly GCA_026074375.1. Taxonomy (NCBI): domain Eukaryota; kingdom Viridiplantae; phylum Streptophyta; class Magnoliopsida; order Asterales; family Asteraceae; genus Tanacetum; species Tanacetum coccineum. The sequence continues at coordinate 6,397 of BQNB010071283.1, read as the reverse complement.
TATCATTGAGGTCTTAAGTGATATACCAGGCCAAGTTCTAAAGTCCACTACATCCTCGGCACACTCATATTTTTTGTGGAATTTTAAGTAAGAAATTGGAAACGGATAGGCTTAATTCTTACAAATAGACAATAAGGGTAATACTGTGCTAGGTAATGTAACTAGTGATTTTTCACAAAAAGCATGCTAGAAAAATTAATTTGATCCATTTTTAAGCATGTAGCATTTTATTTGTAAAAATAAGGACAAGTACGTTCTAATTCTCCATCCCTCCACTTAAGTTATACAACGTCCTCGTTGTGTAGATAAAACAGTTAAATATTGGAAAAAGAATTAGAACGAGGAAACTCCCCTGATAGTTTGCTCCAGATGATTCTCCATTTTGAGTGTTTGAGCAGAAAGTGTGTTGAACAACCGTCTTGAGATTTCAAGACTCCAACACTTTGAGATTTCCAGATTTATAAATACTCCACAAACGTTGTATTGATACCTGTATACGTAGTATTCATTTAATGAATACGTCTTATAAAACAATTTGGGGTCGAACGGGATGCCAAATGGCACATACAAATTCTTAATTAGGAAAATAAATGACATCCCTTTGTTAAGATGATTCAAAGTCATGATATTAACATTTAATTCCTTGATAAAAATTCAAGTTTTGAAAAATTTAATAGATGTATCATGACTTGTTTCCAAAAGCTTATTTGACCCTTGTGTATCAACATTTATAACATTAGGTGATGGTATGACAGACATATCCCCCGAAGGTTGCTCAATATCGATTTTATCATTATCATTGTTCGTATCCGATTTTAAATCATTAGGATCAATTACGTTAAAAGGAAGTAAATCATTAAAGTATAAAACGTTTTGTTCCTTTTTATCACATTCGGACAATGATGTTTCATCTTTCTAATCAAATTCATCGATATGTCTAGGACTTATAGTAGGTTCAGTTAAGAGATCTGATTTAGACGTTAGAGCATCATTGTAAACAATGGCTGGAAATTCATTCTCAAAATCTTTAAAGAGGTCTAAATCATTAAAATAACTAATCTCGGGCTCGCTTGACGGAAACGAAGGCATATTGACTTTTTCATTATCATTTTCAGAATCCGTTTTCAAATTGTTGACAGAATTTATTTTATAGAACATAAACTATTGTGTAATCTTTATCGTCAGATTCGTCAAACGATATTCTAAAGTCAATTTCATTATCGTTAAGAGAACTTACAGTGGGTTCACAAGAGAGTGTTTCATTTGATGTCAAATTATCATTGAAGATTATAGCTGGGAATTCGGTTTCAACGGATCTGAGATCGTGAACGTCTTCATCGTACCAGATTCTACCATACTTAGCAGTTTCCTAGTTAAACACTTTCCCACGTTTTCGAGCTTTTTCTTCCTCGAGCCTTATGTATTCCTCCATAGTAATGTTGGGGTCGTCCATTTTAAACTGTAAAAAAATTTGCTTGGAAAGAAATCTGTCAAATAGCCTAATACGCCGTATTCAGTAAACTGAATACGCCGTATTGATGATAGAGTCGAATACGCTGTATTGGTTTGAAAAAATTTATACGCCGTATCCAAGAAATTGAATACGCCGTATTGAGTATTCGACTCAGAATGTTACAGCAGGCTGTAACAATGCACACAAACACACAATATGCAAAATATACAATGCAGGAAATTAAACACACAAACAGACACACAATTATGCAATTTAAACTAAACTAAAACACTAATAAATAAGAATTAAACAGCTTCAATCCCCGGTGGCGGCGCCAAAAACCTTGATGTGTCGTTGTGTAGGTGTTATTTTATGTATCAAGTTTTACTATTTATATTTTGCCTACTTAACCTAAAAACAACACTTTAACGGGCAGTGTACCCGGTCAAGATGTAGCTTCGTTGGTAAGTAGGGTGTCGATCACTAAGAGAGAGAGCGTTAATATCTAATTTACATATTTTATTATCTATTTTTGCAAATCCTAAGCTAAAGATAAGGGGGTTTCACCCTAAGAACTGGCACAAGTTTGGATATCTAAGCAAAGGATTGATGACAGTAATCAATAAACACACACAAAAGATTAACAAACTAAAGAGAACGTCAAATACTATATATAGGAAAACTATCAACCATGAATTAATCCGATAAAACGCAGGTTTGGTTTATTATGCAATGCAAAAATCTTACTCGCAGCGCATATCATTCTTAAGACTTAGGCGGTACTTCATCCTAAGACCTAGACACGAAAAATCTTGTCACAACTAACGTGCCTGTATAAAGCATCCTATAGTCTAATTATAATCTATCATAGGGAATTAAAGCAGTGGTGATCCTGTTAATACCCTAGCCCGTCAGGACTTTACCCACTTATTGCTTGATGTTGTTTTATACACTAGTAATCCACCACCAAAATGAATTACCAATTAATTAAGAACAATACTGGTTGAACAATTATCGGGTCACCTGCCGGTCCAACTAAGCTCATAATCAAAGGGTAAAAGACAAGGTGTCATTTGTGATCCTATTGGTCCGGGCATATAGAACACAACATGGAGAGCTATCCCGACATCTAGATTACTGGTTAAGTCTCACTAGACCCAGTTGAATGATAGGTCGCATGTACAAGCACATAAACAAGTATGAGGCGATAAACATAATTAAACAATCAACGATAAATTAAGACAATCGAGATAAACAAACCAAACATTAAACCTTCATAAACATGGCTGATACCTAAAGGTATCAGCCCATAGTCATTGTAAAAATACACACGGTTTGATATATTGAAACGATTAAAATAAAGAAACCTCAATCGAACGCGTATTCGGTTGTGTGAAGATTACAAGAGTTTTCCTATGATCTTGAGGCTCATTTCTGACCTTCTTGGCTCTTCTATACGTCTGAGAATCGACTTGGTGGTTTAGGGATTTTCTTGCACACCTAAAACTGAGTTTAGGGTCTTGTATTTATAGCGTTTAGAAATTAGTCAATACACCGGATTCAATCAGACCAATACAGCTATTTGAAGGAGTTTCCCTTGTTATTATGAAAGTGACCATTTATCATTAATGACCATAAATTGTCATTAATACTGCGTGTAATTTGCATCAATTGTCATTAAGTGCATTCAACTTTCCATATAGGGATTTTCAAGACCCGATTTGCATTAATTGGTACGATCACTGATTATTGACCTGCATTAAATGCATGTCTTTGACCTATTGACTGTGGTTAACTTGACTTGCCGGAACAGATACGTCGTATCTTCTTTAGCTGGATACGGCGTAACCAGATTTGCCATTGGTTTCACCCTTTTTGTGTTCTGATGACTCAAAGGCGGACGGTGAGTCCGAGCCTGCTGAGCAGAGACCCGTATCATCATCTCATGATACTCTTGCATCATTATCAGAGTTTCCCCTTGCACCAGTTGTTGCCCCACCCGGGATTCGTCGACGACCATCGATTCTTGTCCGACCCGGTAAGGCTATTCCCTTCGATCGACTTTATCGCACCCACCTCAATAGGCCGCGTAAGTTGTTGACTGCGAGGAAGAGAGTTGGACCCATTCCTGCTCGTAGACTTTCATGGAGACGTGTATCTCATCATTCATCGGATCGTCATTCTTCACCAGACTCATCTTCATCTAGTTCACCTTCAGATCATTCTTTATCTGGACATACACCACAAGACACCACCAATGCTGATTCATCTACACCACCGAGATTTATTCATCGATCATTTAGTAGGACTCCACGACATAGTGAGGCTTTTAGACGTTGGAGGTCTGCACCATTGTCTACCCCTTACCCACCGACTACATCAGAGTCATCCTTAGGTTCATCTTCTGAGAGGTCATTAGATTCATCTCCACCTTCTTCTAGGCCATCTTGCAAGAGATGTAGGTCCCCTACTGCTTCGGCACCATCACCTACTCATGTTTCGAGGTCGATAGCCCCTACTCCTGCTGATCTTTTACCACCTCGCAAGAGGTTTAGAGATTCAAACTCATCAGAGGATAGCAGAGATGAGCATATGGAGGTTGATACTGCTGATGCAAAGGCTGATGCAGATAGTAAGGGAGTTGTAGCTCACCTTGAGGATAGTATATATATGAGAGTTGAGATTGCTGCTAGTGATGTTAGGGAGGATGATAAAGAGTTTGAGGCAGAGGCTAGCACGACTGACACGAGAGATATTGCTGTAGATTCATTAAGACTGGAGTACCTAAAGGTTCGAGCCATGTTGAGTATAGAGAGAGATCGGATTGACAGTCTTCGTTGGCACATGGCACTTTCACAGGAGGAGTTTCGTCAGGTTCGTAGGGATCGTGATGATACTCGGAGGAGACTTAGGAGGTTGGAGTC
>BQNB010071282.1:7680-32822 GCA_026074375.1 Tanacetum coccineum | reverse complement strand
GTCAACCCATGTAATGGAAGGGATATGTGGCCAGTAGTTGAGTCTAGAACAGTCATAATACCACCTTTGTACAAACCCCCAGTTGGCAGGCCACCAAAGAAGAGGAAGAAGTCAAATGATGAGATTGCAAGTCAAAGTGCTTCATCAGGGAAGCTTTCTAGGAAAGGCAAGTTAGTCAGTTGTGGTAAATGTGGCAATGTGGGTCATAACAAGAAAGGCTGCAGGGGTCAAGGTGGTGGTTCTAGTCAAGCTGATGCAAGGAAGGTATCTGGTCAAGCTGCTGGTTGAAGGAAGGTCTCTGGTCAAGCTGCTGGTGCAAGAAATGTATCTGGTCAAGCTGTTGGTGCAAGGAAGGCCTCAAGTCAACCTAGTGCAGCACAAAGCACAGCAAACCAAGGACCAAGGCAAGGTTTTCAAGGACCAATAGCAGGTCCAGCTTCTGGATCACAAAGAAAGACCAAGAAACTTGTGGATCTTTAAACAATATGAATTATATTTACTTTCATGTAATTAGGATTATAACTCTAGTTGTCATGCAATATTCAATAACTCTATATTTGGCTGACTTTGTGTTTGGTTAGAAGTATTCTGTTTGGTTGACTCTATGTTTGGTTACAAGTATTAAATTTATGTTTAGACCTTCTAAAGTCAACTGTTGTTAAGAGTGTACATTGTGTTGCTATTATTACTAAGTTTGACATCTAAAGTCAAACAGGGTTCTTACAAAACCATTGAATAAAACCAAATGCTAAACAATAGAAACAATGTATATAATAAAGACCAATTTCCATTACTAATACATCAAAACCATTGGTTCTTACATAAACAACATCAGACAACAACAAACAAGATCATCTAAGATCATAGACATAAACCTACATCATCATACTACAACTTCCATCAAAGTACACCAACACAGAACCACTAAACAACCACTAGACCTAAGATAAAAAGGAAAAGGGCAAATGCCACCCAACTCAAAATCAAATACTTCTTTAACTTCCTGTTTGCTTGCACAAGCACCATCATGTCAGCTTCTATCCCATTCCTCGCCCTCAACAAACCCGATATTATCAACATTGCTCTTTGACACATGGGAGGATCCAACCAACCAAATAAATACAACGTTAGCCTTCAATCTGTGGGCATCCAAGGAACCTGCGACCTGGATTAGTATCAGTTCAAGATGTTCGGGTGACTGCAGGAAGCCCACAAAAACATAAGGCCATTGATCTTAAGGGTTAGGGTTCTTAGGAGTAGTTTTGGATTGGGTGAAGTGGGAATTGGCCAATGTATCGAGGGAGTTATAAGGCGTGGGATTTGGCGAGAAATGATATGTGAGAGTTACAGGGTAACATTGTTAGTCCTTGAGGTGGCTATCAATGTGATCTGCCGATTTTACCCCTAATGAAAGAAAAAGTTTACGGGATTTTGGATGGAGTTGAAGTCAAAGGATCGGTCAACTCAAAATGGACAACCACAGGGACGATCAATGTAATTTTTGAACTTTTAGGACGAAACCTGCAATTTTGAGACAACCACAAGAACGATCTATGTAATTAACTTTCTTTTTAAATTAAATTTTTTTACTTGTAAAACATTGTCAAACTTGACAAATAAAATCTTAGAAAATATACATTTAAATATGGTAATAGTAGTTCATTAAATGTTTTGAACATGTACCACTATGGCATATTGGATAATACTTTTCTAGATAATATACCTAACTTTTAGCCGAAAAGTTAATATGTTCATTTGTTAGTGCTGCAAAGTGATCTTGCGACATGATTACGCCCAAACATACTATATATAATATAAGTATATAAGGATGTAAACAATTATATTATAGTAAGTATTCCGCGAGGATTCTAGAAGATTACTTTTATCCAAAGTAAAATCCAAAACCTTCCCGAGTCGTATCCCGACGAGGTGCGAATTGAGAATCGATTAAGTCCGTGATCGCGTGAATTGAATGGTTTCAAAGATTTTGATTTTGATTTCTAACTCTACTACTGAAAACGAATAAAACATGTAAAAACAAGTAAACAATAAAAGCATTTAAGGCACTTAAGAAATAAAGCACGAAAACGTAAACGGGAATTAATAAAACGCGACATTTAAGCACGAATGCAAATTTAATTTTTATAAATCCTAAATGACAAAAGAAAATTTTTAGAAAAAAGAATTATATTTTTTTTATTTTATTTATAATGAATTAAAAACGATTTTAACCTAGAAAATTAATTAAAAATACTAAACTAATTCTAAAAATCCTAAAAAAATTATGAAAATACTTTGGAATATTCGGAATCTAAGAAAAATAAAGGTTGGAGGATTGGCTAAATAAATAAGCTAGAAATGAGCCAAAAACAAGCATATATTTGCAATTTTTATTATGTTTTTGGTCTTTTAGGTTCGTTTTTCATGGTAAAAGGTATGTGTATTTAGACACATACCAAAATAGTCATTCCATCTAGTATTTATAATACATGATAATAATTATGTTAATATAAGAATTGTTTGCGGAAGAATTGTGTATGGATGGATGTGATAACGTAAATGAGAAATATGGGAAAAAGGGAATACTATTGGAATAAATGATACTTGAGTAAAATAGACAAGGTTGAACAGGAAAAGGGAAAAGCAAGATAATTGAAGATTAACCAAAAAACAGTGTATAAGTGACAATAACATAGGGGTGAAAAAGAATTTGTGTAGTTGTGTGGTGTGTGGTGGTTAGTTTTGGTCTAAGCTGCTAGACTCAATAATGCTTAATGGTCAATTCCACTATGCTTAAAGATGATGGAAATGATGTTGTAATTTTGATGATGAACTATGATATGTGTGAAAACACATATCCTTTTTATATCAAAATAGGCCCTAAAAAGATAAAATTGTGCTTAAAATGCTTGTATATTGCTTGTTTTGTCTTTGTGATTGTGTAGGTATGGATATTGCAAAAATCTCAAGAAAATTGTCAAAACCGAACAAACACGGACACGGGAATGGAAAGAGTGTACAAACTAGAAGAATGCATTCAAAGACAACCATTAGTCAACTCATGGTCAATAAAGGTCAACACACGACATGAAAAAACCTAAATTCCCCAAAACAGTCCCTCAAAGTTAAACCAAATTGCAAAATAAACCCTAAACACTAACGGTATAAACTCTTTTATAAAAGAGTTAACACCCGTTATCTACCACTTAAAAGCAACACCAAGCCAGAGCCCAACACCAACCCCGGCCCAGAGATATAATCCTAAAGTCTCGAATATAAAAAATCGGGTCAAGCAAAGTCAAACTCCCACCCCTTATAGAAAAAATTACGCGGGAAATATTGTTACTACTATTCATCTTCCTCTTCGGTTTACCCCATGCTTAAAAGAGAGGGTAAATCAAAATTGGCTACGTGGCTCAACAATTCAAGTAACAAGGAACAAGCTGGCAGAGTATTACATTACCAAACGCTCTCATTAGTTAAAACCCACAAGGAGAATGCCACGCAGATGAAGGAAACACACCAAGGGCTAGATTTTTGTACTAAAGTACGTACAAAAGAAGCACAAGAGGGTCAAATCACGGATTGCCACGCTGGCAATCCGTGTGCTCATCAAAACAATCTAAGGGCCAAGAATGAAGATCCAATGATTGGCAAGATTCAAGAGCAGGGATTTATGGGAGCATCTAACAAACTCCAGGTCCTAGAAGCTTCTCTGAAGGCTATAAATAGCCCTCACATTTCACACACACGAATCTATCTAGTTTTAGCTTTTAAAATTTTAGCTTATGTATTTTTTTAGCTTTTAAACTTTAGCTTTTGTAATTTTCAAATTCAATTATTGTAATTCAGTTTTAAAATCTTGTAATCAGTTTTCAAGTTAATGAAATTTAGTGTTCATTTATACAATCTGTCATAAGCTCTTATCATTTTTAAATGTTTTCAGTCACTATTCCAAAAGCTCCTAATAAGCTCATATAAGCTCTTTGAGTCTCTAAGCTTAAATTGAGCTACTAATAAACATTTAATCTATTTAAACCTTTAAAATTAGTTAAATACCCTTGCTAAATGGAATTTGAGCTTTTGGATGATATGCTTACAATGGAAGAGCTTATGGGACTTTTACTAGCTTATCATTTGATAAGCTAGAGCTGTAGAAATAGCTCCTTGAGCTTATTTATTTGCCCCCTTTTTTGTTTAGCTAGTTTCTGTAAGTTTACTTTCATCAAGTATCTTAGTTTAATAATTGCATTTGCTATATTACTGATTAACTCTAGCTATTTGTGTTAATTTGTTTCATTATGCTTATTAATCATGTTTAGACTATCATTTATTACTTTTATAACTAGAACTTAGTTTTTCATAATTTGTCCTAAAAATCTTATAAAATCCAAAAAATATTACATAGTTAGTAGCTTATTTTTCTGGCTTATTTGCATTATAGTTTTATGCTAATAAGGTTTTATAATCTGTTTTATTATTTGGTAATACAAGTTTTACCCCACTAGATTTAAATCCCATAGGCCTTAAATGGATTTTTCATAAAATTAAGAGGGTGATTTGTGGCTCAGCAGTAGCTAACCATTAGTATAGTACTGCTAGAGGCTTTGGTTTTTAGTTGTTGGTTTTTAATTCCTATTTAATTTTTTTTAAGCTAGTTTTAAAAGTAGATTGAGGTAAATCAAGTTTCCATAATAGTTGTCCATAGGTTCATATCCTGTCAATTTCTTCATGCATTAATGATTTTTGTTTAGATTTAGCTTTTGCATTCCTTAATTTACATTGAGTATTGGTTTTTAAATAGAGTAAATTAATCATCATAAGGTCTGCATTTATCAGGTATTTAAGTGTTTGGTCATTTTAAGGTCAACTGCATCAGATAGATAAAAATGCATAAGTACAATTTCTAGCTTCATTTTCAGTGGGATAAAATAGCATTTAGCTTTTGATTTTCAGACTATAAGTAGCTTATAGGTCATATTTCATTAGTTTAGATTTAGTTTTCAAAATTTAGCTTAACTTGTCATCTGTTTTTTGCTTTTAAATAAGCATTTTGTCTTTTCATTTTCCAAAAACAAACTCAGCAAAAGCTGAGTAAACTGACTGTATTGTTAAGGTTTTTCAATAAGCTATTAGTATCCAAATCTTTTTAAAAATCCATTTTCCATATAGTCTTTGAGTTAAGCTATCTGAAAAAGCAAGTTTTACTTCTTAAAAAGCTCATTTGCATGCTTAATTTTAAGCTCAAAGTTCCTTCAGGGACTGTTTGGTTTGAAGTTTCTTTTAGAGCTTTTTTAAATTTTTGCTTATGATTGCTTATTTGTGCTTGTTTCTAGTTTAGAGTAATTATTAAGTCTAGGATTAAGTAAAATCCAGCTTATTTAGGTAAGCCTTTAGCTTATTTAGTTTTAGAAGTTTAGCAGCTTTAAGTATAAAGCTAGCAGTACTAACTTTTAAGTTAGTACTGCTGAGCTTATTTAAGCTTTTTTCCCTCTTATTATTTTGCTCTTTTCTTTTCTTATTCATGCTTAATAGGTTTGTTTTAGGTTAGTAGTAGCTTAATCGTGTGTCCGTGCCTTAGCTTAATTCTACTTTTTAAATTCTAAAATTTTGAAAAAACCAAAAAGATTAGTTTAGTTGAATTTTCTTGTCTTTTCAGCTGTTTAATAGCTTATTTAGGGCTTTTCATAAAAAGTTTCTTTTATTAAAAGTGCTTATTTTTAGCTTTTCTAAAACTTTGCTTTTATAAGTTTTCAAAAAAAAGGGAAGGTGGAAATCGGGGGTGAGCAAGGCTCGAACCCCCGACCTCAACACCCTCAACCTTTATAGCAACACAACACACACACTCACTACCAACGTGCCCTGGGGTCTTTTTCATTCTAAGTTTACAAAATTTAATACTTGTATACGTTTTTCCCTATTTAGCTTATAAGCTGTTTTAAGCTTATTACACAGCTTATTCGATAAGCTGTGTAACCAAGCTTATTTTTCCTAGGTCCGTATTAGTTCAAGCTATTTTCTATAATTTTTTCAGAATTTTTATAATTAGTTTAGTATTTTTAAACATTTATTTTTATTAAAAACTTTAAAAAATCATAAAAAATAGAAAAATAATCAAAAAAATATAATTCTTTTTTAGAAAATTTTCTTTTATCGTAAAGTTTCTAGGAAAATTAGTTTTGCTTTCGTAGGGTTAAAATTGCAAAATTTCAATTTTTAAAGAACGGGATTCATTCCCGTTCACGTTTTTCGCGTTTCTAAGCTCATTTTAATTCCGTTTTTGTTCTAGTTTTCTTTGAACTTACTTTTTAGTCAATTAGAGTCTATTAAAAGAGAAAAATTCATTTTAGGTTTAATTTTGGAAATTTAGGTTTTTTAACTGCCATTTAGGGTTCCCGTTTTACGTTTTTAGTTAAAGTTTAATTTCCCGTTGTTTGTTTTCGTGCTTAATTGTTATCATTTACTTATTTTAATTGTTTTTTAATTCATAGAAATAGATAATCAAATCAATCTTTGTTACAAATTCAAATCATTGTCCGAACGACAAACGTGGTCTCAATTTCATAAATCGTTGGGGAATAACGACCCGGGAATCATACTTCCCGGTTAATATACGTATAATATATATATATATTTGTGAAGATTTTCCTTTCTACCTTTGTCCTCAAGGGTAGTTTGGTAATTTTCTTTCATATTATATTTTATTATTACGTGTGTTGATTTACTATCAATCAATTTTTGGCGCCGCTGCCGGGGATTTGTGATTAAGATTCTTTCGTTTGAAGTTTGTTGATCGTGATTTGAAGAACCTTTCAAGTCCAAGCCCCGATAAGCCTCAATAAGCCCCTCGCCAAACATACCATAAGAAGTCTAGGATCTAGATCATTAAAGGTACTTAAGCCACTGTTGTCTCTAACATTACTTCACTATAATTAACAACTAACAACACATTACTTAAGCCATTATTGATGAGTTTGACAACTAACAAATAACAACACATTGCCTCACTACAATTAAGCCATTGTTGTTTGTTACAACAAGTATAGATGAGTTTGACGCTTTGCCTAGATTAAAGGTAACAAAACAATACTTTTTGCATATTAATTAGAAGTCTAGATCATTAAAGGTAACAAATAACAACTAACAACAAATTATTTCACTACAATTAAGTGGTTCAAATTAAAACTTAAAACTATGAAAAGGTGAAAAAAAACAACAAGGGCTATTTTGGATGATACAAGAATTGTAAGTTACTAAGCAAAGTTTTTCCTGGAACGAATTACTAGTGTTTGTTTGTTCGAATTAAAGTTTCGCTTCACGCATACAGAAGTACGGCTATTGTTTTTTAATTAGAACTAGTTTTAATCTCCGTGCACGCACGAGGATTGTACATTATGTTTTTTAAATATATTTATAATTTTTATTTTTTCTGTTTTATAAGTTATGAAAGTTTAAGGGGTTATTTGTTTTTTTTAAAGTCATAATAAAATTTGTAAATTTATAAATTTACACTTAACTCTATACAATTTATTTAAAATTAAACCACTAAAGTTTTATTAATTACCTCCTCTTTTTTTCAAGTTTTTGTTTTTATAAATTTGACACATATATTTTTATGTGTTTTTTTTCTTTATCAGATTTCTCCACCAAAATAATGCCAATTTTAGAAGTATTTAAGCTTTTTAATTAAACATATATTCAAAAATAATAAAAAATTTGAAGCATCATACCTAATAAGGAAAGATTCTTTTTTTTTGAAATGCAAAAGTCCCTACTTTTCATTTTCCTTCACTAAGTAAAATATTCGTTTATTATTAAGTTGTTTTGGTTAGTTACCATGACTTCTTTTAAGAATGATACAAAGTTAGATTCATCATTGCTTGAGCAATTTCATAAATTTGTAATTTTGCATGAGAAACTTGAGATATTCTTAGACATGTTAGAGCAACTTAAGAAATTTCTAGCCCTTGACCCTTATGCTATGTCAACACAATCTAAGAACTTGCTGCATTGCATTAGACTCAGACGCGGGACTTAGTACCATTGCCAGTCGGTAAGCGAGTTATTGGCTCTCGTTAGGTCTATAAGATTAAAACCAAATCTGATGGGTCAATTGAAAGATATAAGGCTCATCTTGTTGCCAAAGGTTATTCTCAAGAATATGGTATGGATTATGAATAGACATTTGCTCCAGTTGCAAAAATGACAACGGTAAGAACCTTGATTGCCGTTGCTTCTAGCCGTAAATGGAAAATATTTCAGTTGGATGTCAAAAATGCTTTTTTGAATGGTGACCTGAACGAAGAAGTTTTTATGACACCACCTCCTTGTGTCTCTCACAAACCAGGAGAAGTTTGCAAGCTCAAAAAAGCTCTTTATGGTCTCAAACAGTCACCCCGTGCTTGGTATGAGAAATTTGCAACTGTTGTTACCTCTCTTGGTTTTGTCTCTAGCCATCATGATTCCGCATTATTTGTTAAACATTCAAGTGCTGGGCGTATACTTTTGTCATTATATGTTGATGATATGATTATTACTGGAGATGATAGTGTTGGAATTAAATCATTGAAATTGGAGTTAGCTCATCGTTTTGCTATGAAGGATTTGGGCTTACTTCGTTATTTTCTAGGTATTGAGGTTGCTTCTTCACCAAAAGGATATATTTTGTCTCAGGCCAGGTATATAGCTGATTTACTTGATCGTGCAAGAATTACAAACAAAATGGTTGAAATATTCCTATCGATGCTAAGGCAAAATACACTCCGATAGATGGTGATCCTTTGCCAGACCCAAAGTTTGTATCAGACTATTTTGGGAAGTTTGGTTTATCTTACAGTTACACGTTGATGAGGTATCATTTTATACACTTTTACGGGGTCATTTAACCCCCCAAATCATGCAAATACGCCCAAAATACGTGCTTAATCGTTTCTTTTTGTGTTTTTAGCATTTGGGAAGCTCTTGGAGGAAATACACGTGACTTGGACTCAATTTGGAAAGAAACAGGACAAGATTGCAACTTTACACGAAGTGGTTTCACGAATATGCGTACAGTGCCTGGAGACGGCGTCGCAAATCCTAGCGACGCTGTCAGAACATACAAGGTACAACGTCAAGAAATTTGTGACGACGTCAGAACGTAACCGCCTCAAAAGAAACCCTTGAAGATTCGGCTAAGCGACGACGTCAGGAATCTTGTGACGCCGCCGAGACCTATTTCCTATATATAAAAACTCGGTTTTAGGGTTTTAGTGTGCAAACGACAACCGACATCAAGTTTTTGGCGCCGCCACCTAGGGAATCGTTAGGTTTTGATCATAGTTTAGCTTAGTTTTACTCGCTTGAATCCTTTCAAGTGAGAATTTAATTTCCGTATATTATCTTTCTTGTAGTCTATCTTTTCTTTGTGTCCTTTGTTTTGTAAATCACTCTTTCGTTCACCATCATGATGTATGAAAGACCACCAATCACACCCTTTCAAAACCCCCACGAAACACAACCTTCCCATTCCAAAGATATACCTTGGTGTTCCAACAACATCAAGATGAACCTATCTACGATGCGTGGACTCGTTTCAAAAACTTAATCAAAAGAGTCCCTCATCATGGCCTCGATTTATGGTCCCTTACTCAATTCTTTAATGATCATGTCGACGACTATACCCGAATGGACCTTGACTTTGCAGTAGACGGGAACCTTAGGGAATTATGTGGTGAAGAAGCATGGGAAGCCATAGAAAACTTCGCCCAAGGCCAAAAAGAATGGGACAACCCACCAAACATTATTTCTGAACAAGAAGTAGCAAATTTGAAGGCTCAAACAAAAAGATTTTTTGGAAATGGGGATGTTTAGGTTGAGATGCATAGAGGTATAGCATGGGATAAGGTGGAAAATCCGTACCCACAAAGTACCCCACAAGTCCTCCCATCATTTGAGGAATACACACCGCCCATGACTTACCCGAAAGAAGTAGAAGAGACTTTAGGAATCCCGATTGAGGTAGAACCTTTAGATGAAACACCACTAGAGGATTTAGGCTTGAATACTTGTAATCATGACATTCCTCTTAGTAATAGGGAAGTTCCTAGTTTTGATGAGCCGGAGCCTCAACCAAATCCCTTACCAAATTGTCTATCCTTAGATGTAAGTCTAGGAGAAGAAAGAGGCCCCGAACCACCCATCAAACCACATAGTCCGGATAGTTTTAGGATGAAGGAAGTAAATACCTTAACCATTAATATACCACCTTCACCTCACGTGGCATCTTCCCACCCTAAGGATACGTATTGCTATTATCGCCCATGCATCGATGACCTAAGAAACATTATGGATTTAAACCAGGTTTATTAGGAAAAAGTGCATCCCTAGGTGTTGATATTTCAAATTAGGAGATGTTTAATGATGATTGGGGATTAGAATCTAAGGAAGTTTCTCCTCTAGGAAAAGAACTTAGTTTATTCGATAGGCCAAATGAAGTAGAGAGAGGTAGAATTCTAGAAGCACGTCGTTTAGAGCCTATTTTTCAACAACAAATTTCTCAACGTATGGCTCCTTCTCATCACGATGGTATGTACCGTTACTATCACCCGCACTTGAACTCAAGTGTAGGGGAACCCTCCCCTTTATCTGTTAAATAAGGGTAGAGTCAGGCTTGTTACTCGAACAAAAACAAGCGCTTCTTGGGAGGCAACCCAATTTACTTTTCCCAAAAATTAGGAGTGTCATGTGTGTTTTAATTCTTTACCGTTTGTTTTATTATGTTTGAACTATATTGTAATCATGCTTTATGTTGTCTTTAACCTCGTCTTAATTTCAATCAAAGGTATTTTACAAACAATAAGTGTAGGGGAATTTATCCGGCTTTTGAGCCAAATTCAAACATGTTAAATGAATTGTTTAGATTAATTCGCGTCAGTTTCGAGTCATATGATTGAATTGTTAAATCTCAGGTTTTGTATAGCCATTTATACAGGAATTAACTTATGGAATCAAGTGCACGAAATTTTTCATCAGAAACAAAAATTTCATTTTCACAGACTGTGGAGACAGCGTCACGATTAACACGCGACGCCGTCACCATGACACCTGTGACGGGGTCACCACAACCCTAATGGCGTCAAACGCCTAGGTTCAGAAAACTCAAAATTTTTAATCATTTTTGAAAATAAAACTTACACAACATTTAATATATGTATTCTTCTGTTATAAACCTGCAAAACCTAATGAGTTTAACAATTCTTTCATCCTATCTATCGAGTCGAACCCTAAATTCACATTGTATATTGGTAAAACGCACATTTTATGCTTGGTATAGTTGTCTTTGTCTTTGATTACAGGTTATTAGTGATGAGAAGAAGCTTGGAAGTTCTTAGGAAGTTTCATTGGACGATTCTAGGAGGAAGATTTAACCAGTTATCGCATGTTTCTTCTCCATTATTGAGTAAACCAGGGGAGTACTAGTTTCTTTTCCTTGTTTTCTTTTCCTTTTATCTGTTTTAACGGGTACTTCTAGAGAACATTGGGGACAATGTTCAACTTAAGTGTAGGGGGAAATAAGCCTTAGAAACTATTCTTTCATTTGTCATTTGCCTTGTCTTTAAAAAGATGGGTAATATATCGAAACATAGCATAAAAGGGTGATTTTTACCAAAATTTTAAATTTTTTACGACACATACCAACGAAAACCGAGTATTACTAGTGTCCCATCGATAGGAATATATATGACTAGCACAAAAACCCTCAAAATTCCACCCCCACAATGTGAGGTTCGCCCTTAGATATTATACCTTTAGCTTGTTCGAGTTAAGGAGGGAGCAATCATGTGTGTCTATTCTGTCGTTACGGATGTGTATGCATGGTTTTATCACCTTTTCTAGAACATTGGTATCGGTTATTTTAGGATTATGAGAGTGTACCGGTAGCATATTAAATTCTAGAACTTGTTTTTGTGATGCATCCCGAGACCGCATAGTAAGTATTAGGATTTGCTTGATAAGAGGCATTAGGATTAACCCATGTTTTAAACCTGTAATTGTTATGATGGTCACACCGATCATATAACTATCCCACACCCTTGCCATGCACTCACCTTTAGTGCAGGATACCCTAGTACAACCCTCCGAGCCTATCCTTTTTCACAGTTCTCGTAATTTTCTGGTTAATCCGGACTATTAATGAAGAGCATTGTCACCCTTAAACCAATCGTTACACCCAAAAAGCCTTAGCCTACCTTATATGTACTCGCTTTTAGTACATTATTGTGTTATAACCCAAGTTAATTATTGAGTACACGGTTGCTAAGTCCTTATCCTTGTAAATACAGTTTTAGGATGATTGGGATTCATGGTAGTATTTATTTCGCGGAAGAATGGGGAAGAAAAGTTAAGTCAATACCCCCCATATGTTTGTCAAATGATATCCATGTTATTTTGATCCACCTCAATTCGGGTCATTAGTTAGATTATAAATATCAAGCATGTAAAAGCTCAAGTGTAGGGGTACGTGTTATAAACCCCCATGTTGTATTATGTTATTAAAAAATGAGAAAAGAAAAAGAAAGAGATTGATGTAGAGTTGTGTAGAGTTTGTATATCTTTGTCCGAGTCTTGGCTTAGCAACCAACCCAGCGTGTATTCGTGTAAATAATTAGCTAACCCTTCCACTCCAAATTCACCTAATGCCACCCAAATGTATCCCATCCGTTTCCATTTCCATTGTATTTTATCTTACACCTACACCCCACAAACCTTTAAAAGACCTCTTAGATAGTAATGAATAATACTTGCACCTAGCCGTGGAGGTTTGATCCTTTACCAAGCCTATGATAATTTATATTCTATGACAGGTAATGAGTGTGATTTTCCGTTTCCCCATATGTTATAATTCATTATACACCCGAGTAAAAGAGAGATTCCCAAACACTTATGTGAGGTGCTAGTATATGTTGCGTTTTACGATCTAATTAACCAATTAATTAACATGAGTACGCAACAGAATTAAAGATAACATGTAGAACACATTAATTAACAAGGATAGAAGATGTATACCTTTTAGCACGAAATGATACACCGCTTAAGGTAACCGTTAACATCATCTTCTATATACGCGTGTGTATAAATCTTTATACCACACAATACCACCAGAATCAAAATATGATTCCTCTACGTTTCCACACACTATACGTTCTAGCAAATAACGAGGTATGCTAGTACTTAGTGATCTTTAACAAACAATCACCTTCGTCTTTGATTCAATCAACACACGAACGAACTTGATGTAATAACTTGTGGTTGTCGAACGAAACCCTAATGGGTGTTGAATTCGATCGCACGTCACTAGCAGCACGCAAAACAGAAAACCTTGAAGGTGTTCAATGTTCAGTTGAGCAGGAGGAACACAAGGACGATTTTAGGTTTAGGATTTGATTTTTGGTATATCAAATAATGAAAAACCAAGCTCTATTATACACCTTTAAATCAATCTCCTAATACCAAATAGGAAACTATGTTTCCAATCCGACTAGAACACAAGAAAGGAGTCAAACGCGAAAATTCCTTTTTCTCAGTTTTTGCGTAAATAAGGTCTTTAAACTTTTAAATACTTAAAAACTCTTAACATTTAACGATTGTGTGTTTACCACTAATTTAATATATTAATTATAAATACTCGTTAATCAACATATAAACAGTGCGTCCCCGTAAGACTCGTATAATTTCCCGACCTATATTAATTCATATTTGGACATATCCAACACTTCCACTTAGACATGTAAGAATAATATAATAACATTTGGTAAGCGTCTAGCCAACACGCCATGCTCCCAAAACATTCGATATGGTTTCACAGGCATGAACAAATGTATTTATAATTTACAATCCTTCGTTCTGATACCATTGTTAAATGGATAGGATCAATGTCATTCCATATTTAAACGATTTTTGTTTCTCTCATATATGAAGTAATCAATAATACGGAACAATAATGAACATATCTACATGAGTTTTCAGGTACGGCCAAACACACATCTGATTATTTCTACGAGGGGCCTAGTGGTATCTTCTTCAACAATTTGAAGGAACAAATTCTATATTGACTACAAGTGTCTAGTCATCATGTGGCACAAACCATTCTGACATAGCCCTTATTAGTTACCTTATTCAGGACAACTTAAACTATATCAAGAAGAATATCACATACTGCAAAACCTACTTGTGTCTCAAGTCTAAGGATTTAGTAAATAAAATCACGTACAAGATTCACTTGATGACGTCGATCCATAAAGTGATGTTCTTGTGGCGGGGAAATCCAATATTCATTTTATGAATATCATGTGAGTTTGGTGGACTCATCCTTAATATGTCCAATATCACCAATCACTCAGAATTGTCTTAGTTTAACAATATTCTCATATCGTTAATCGACAATGGATTAATTTAGAATAATACATTTATTATTCATGGATTTAAACATGCAAATATAGGTCAAACAATTTAATATAAAAAGTAACAATAATACAAGTATCATTATCATAAAATCAAATGTTTAAACATCCTTATCCAAATACTAAACACAATCTACATGAAACCTACTAGCTATAAAACAAAATGAGGAACAGAAGTCCCATGCTCTAAGCATGTAGAGTAAGCATTCCTTTCGATATAGCCTTCGTAAAAGGATAATGCTAAGATACCTCATTTGTATAACTTTAAGAAGGTTACTTCTATGCAGTGTCCCTGGCGCCCAATCTGTAACCCCCGGTTCGTTGGTGATAAAAAGTGCGGCTGAATTGTCGTAAAACATCTTAATTGGTTCGTTTATTGTTGGTACTATACCAAGCCCTGAAATAAACTTTCTAATCGAAACAGCTTTCATCTCTGCTTCTGAAGCAGCTATGTAATTCAACTTATGTAGGAGGCTTTCAGTAGTACTTTACTTGGAGCTTTCCTAGTCCTACTCTTGCGCTTACTTCCGTTCAAAGCGAAAACGTATTCTGTCAGAATATCATATCCATCTATATCGGGTCGCAAAATCCAGCATTGCAAAGGCAATCACTCGAAGTTCAGCTTCTTTCCGGATTTCCACATAAACCAAAACATATCTTTTAGTAATGTCTAAATACTTAGAATTTTTTCACAGCAGTCCAGTGAAGTTCACCTGGATTCTGTTGAAACAGCTTGTTAAAATTTGCGCGACACGCAACAATCAGGTCTTGTGCAGTGCTAACCGCATACATCATGGATCCAACAAAAACCGACAGCATAAGGTACATTTTTCATTGATTCACCTCTTTAGCGTTTGAGCACCTTGTGATTCGTTCAAGGTCCAATCTTTCTTGCTTGGGAATAGTACCTAAACTTGGAATTATGCATCTTATATCTCTTTAAGATCTTTATCCATTTAAGCATTTTTGACAAGTCCAATTAATCGCTTCGACCATCTCTGTAGATTTTGATTCCATGAATAAATGCACCTTCCCCCCAAACCTTCATAGCAAAACACTTCCAAGATAATCCTTTTACAACTTTGTACACTGGAAAATGTGATTTCCCATAGATGATTAGGTCATCAACAATAAGAAATAGGAATGTAACATTACCTCCCACTACCTATTGATATACACATGGCTCTCAAGAATGGAAAAATCAAACTTTTGATTTCTTCATCAAATTTTTTATTCGCGCTCTGATGCTTGCTTAAGACCATAAGTGGATCTTTGAAGCCTTGCATACTTTTCTGGAATGATAGGATCAACAAAACCTTCAGGTGCAACCATTAATAAAAAAGTCTTTAATCAAGATAACCATTTAAAAGGCTTTTATTATATCCATTTGCCAATCTCATTAATCATAGTAAATGTGCCGCAATAAGATATAGAATCCCTAATAGCTCTAATGTCCGCGACGGGGAGAATCGTTTCTTCATACAACCCAATAGAAGTTGAGTAAAAAACCCTTTGCAAAAGACGAGCTTTAGAGGCGTGGTACAATACCATCCATGGCAGTCTTTTCCTTAAAAATCCACTTACTCACCAACATCTTACAGCCAGGAAGGAAGATCGACCAGGACCCATACCATATTTCCATTAAAGGATTGTATTTCCCATTCATAACAACGATCCCCTTAAAGATGCAAAACTAACATCGTGGCTTTATAGCTAGTGGGTTCATTAACATCCCCTAGTCTATGCTCCACCGCCTCTAAATTTAGACATAAACAATTTGGAGCTCGATGTGTCCTTCCAGATCTACGAATCGGAATCTCTTCCTCTTGGGGTGGTTCAAAACCTTTAACCTCCATAGGAATTTCGCTAGTGATTTTAGAAGGTGATGTATCTTCATCTTGAATTTCTTCAAGATCCATGGCCCTCCCACTGACTTCTTAAGTTATGAGATTTTTCTCAAAGAACTCAGCATACCTCGCAACAACTATTTTGTTTTCAGGTGGGAAGTAAAAATAGTAACCCATCGTTTTCTTTGGGTATCCTATAAAGATACACTTAACTAGTCTTTGTTGGAGTTTGTCAGGCGTATCCCGCTTCACAAGCGCCTCACATCCCCAGACCTTTAAGTAAGACAGATTAGGAACTTTTCCATACCATAGTTCATATTGAGTCTCATCAACCTTCTTGGTTGGAACCATATTGAGAATGCGTGTTGCAGACTCTAGAGCATAATCCCAAAAGGATAAAGGCAGAGTTGTAAGATTCATCATAGATCGAACCATGTCTAACAAAGTATGATTTCTCCTTTCAGACACGCCATTGTGTTGTGGTGTGTATGGAGGAGTAAGCTGCTGGACAATTCCACAAGCTTAAAATCAAAATACTCAATACATCCGGGTTCTGACAAGATGTACCAAGACATGAAGAAGCTATACTGGTGGCCCAATATGAAGGCAAACATCGCCACCTATGTTAGCAAGTGTTTGACATGTGCTAAGGTCAAAGCCGAACACAAGAGACCATCGGGTTTGTTAGTGCAACCCGATATACCTGAATGGAAGTGGGACAACATCACGATGGATTTTGTCACAAAGCTTCCTAAGTCATCGCAGGGTTATGACACTATTTGGGTAATCGTTGACCGACTGACAAAGTCTGCCATTTTTATGCCAATGAGGGAAACGGATCCCTTGGATAAACTGGCGAGGATGTACCTAAAGGAGGTAGTCACGAAGCATGGAATACCTGTATCAATTATCTGTGATCGTGACCCTCGATTCTCATCAAATTTCTGGAAGTCACTTCAGAAGGCTTTGGGTACGAGTTTAGATATGAGTACTGCATATCATCCAGAAACTGACGGACAAAGTGAGAGGACTATCCAAACTCTCGAGGATATGCTACGTGCTTGCGTAATCGACTTTGGAAATGGTTGGGTTAAACATTTGCCATTGGTCGAGTTCTCATACAATAACAGTTATCACGCTAGCATTAAGGCTGCACCCTTTGAAGCACTTTATGGTCGAAAATGTCGTTCACCTGTTTGCTGGGCTGAGGTTGGGCAAGTTCAACTCACTGGTCCAGAATTAGTGCAAGAAACAACGGAGAGAATCATTCAAGTCAAGCAAAGGATGCAAGCCGCTCGCGATCGACAAAAGAGCTACGCCAACTTAAAGCGTAAGCCAATGGAGTTTCAAGTTGGGGACAAAGTTATGCTTAAGGTTTCGCCTTGGAAAGGGGTCGTACGTTTTGGCAAACGGGGGAAGTTAAACCCCAGATATGTCGGACCTTTCAAGGTGTTGAAAAAGGTTGGAGCCGTTGCTTACAAGCTTGAGCTTCCTCAAGAGTTGAGCAGGGTCCACAATACGTTTCATGTATCCAACTTAAAGAAATGTTATTCTGACGATCCATTAGTCGTTCCATTGGGAGGACTCCAAGTGGATGAAAATCTTCATTTTGTTGAGGAGCCGGTTGAAATCATGGATCGTGAAGTCAAACAATTGAGACGAAGCCGTGTCCCAATTATCAAGGTTCGATGGAACTCTAGCGTGTCCTGAGTTTACATGGGAACGTGAAGATTAATTCAGGAAGAAATATCCACACCTCTTCACCAAGACTGCACCGTCGTCAGTGCCGTGTGATAAGCCTTGAGGACAAGGGCCTCATTTAACGGGGGAAGACATAAACACCTCGTGTTTTATGGGTCATTGATGACAGTTTTTTAATCCACTAATTATTTTTAGGGTTTTACGCGTTTTGCTTTTAAGATCATAATCGTTAAGCTAAAATCGCTAAAACTGAAAATGCATTATACAATGTAAACGGGCCATTTAAACAATTAAAGTTACATCAGCAAGTGTATATATGATTATTTAGAGGATAATTATTAACATTGCATATTTTATTTTTATTGGTTACTGTTAAGTATACTTCCGGATAAAATACGTTTAAGCCTTCCCGGAAGCACGTTAACTTATATACGCTTCATCAAATACCCAAAATTTATACCCAATACTTAAATTTTATTTAAAACTTCAAGATTTTTTTTTTAATCCCCCCCCAAACTTCAACATATTCATTATGAAGGAATTCAAATCATAACTTACAATGTACAAGTTATACATTTTTAAAGTCCTAATACCACATTATCTTCATATAATGTCAAGTAACATTATATAAATGATCAAATACATACTAACATATTTCATATACATTATTTCGAGTAATAATGACTAGGATAAGCCAAGAAGAGTCACAAGAACTTTGTAAAATAATCTTCATGCAACTTGAACCATGACTAGACCAAGATAAGCTCTAAATAAGCCTATCTTATTCTCATATCATCCAATCTTATTTCAAGAATCTTTGCCGCTTCATACAACAACAGATCACAAATATCTACTAAGTAGTATAAATTAGGCATGCAAGGGTCATAGAAAACTCAACACAAGACATTCCTTTGACAAGAAAAATCACAAACACTTCCTTTCTCCTCTACTAGCCGAACGGGCCAACACCCTGCCAACACAATCCATACTTTGATTTTCTTTCACCATATTAAGATGTTTACAATATCATACTTCAGTATTCTAAGAATATTTGAAAGGGTGTTAAGCTTTGAAAGGGTTTTTACAAGATTTTATTGCAAGATTAGGGTTTTTGGTAAAAATTAGGGTTTCATCCTAATTTTTCAAGCCAAGAGGTTTAATCACAAGGGTGTGATTGTTATTCTCTTCTCTACTCATCCACACAAGGTTATATCAAAAGCTTAATCTATTCATAACTAAGATTTTATGTGTTCATATGTTATATTTAGCTAAATCACCATTTAGGGTACTTTTGAATATGTAAAATGAATATTTACTTATGATCTTGTTTTTTTGAACTATTTACATGCATATGATGCTAATATTGAAGTTTAAAAAGAAATGTATAAGTGTTTTTAAACATGTGGTTAAAGATAAACCATGTTTAAGTGCAAATTAGGTTTCTAAAAAGTCCTAAAAACAAGTTTTAAACACATTTTTGAAAAAATATCTTAGGGGCTGTTTAAGATTCGAAATTTACATATATGTTTTATGATTTTATAAAATACTACATGTCACAAGGATCGAGGGGTCATAAAGAACTCGAAAAACCGATTAATAACGAAGAAGATACGCCATTTACAAGTTTACGATAGTTAATACTTTTATAAAATAATTTTTATAAAAAGTACTATTCACCACAGAAACTTATACTTTATAAACATCCATAATATGATAAAACTTGATTAACAATTAACAAAACTTAAAACAATTAACAATTAATACATAAAGTTTTATATAAAATTGCATACAATCTAGATCTCATCTAATTAATTTTATTAACCATCAAGATCAAATCTTTTTAACATTAAACGTCCATCCGGGCATTAAAATTAATCATGAAACCCTAATTTGTCCAATTTTATTCCTTGTAATTAAAGATTCTACACGATGCCTCATGATGCCACTATTGCATTTTACGATCTAATTAACCAATTAATTAACACGAGTACGCAGCGAAATTAAAGATAACATGTAGAACACGTTAATTAACAAGGATAGAAGATGTATACCTTTTAGCACGAAACGATACACCGCTTAAGGTAACCGTTAACACCGTCTTCTTTATACGCGTGTGTATAAATCTTTATACCACACAATACCACCAGAATCAAAATATGATTCCTCTACGTTTCCACATACTATACGTTCTAGCAAATAACGATGTATGCTAGTACTTAGTGATCTTGAACAAACAATCACCTTCATCTTTGATTCAATCAACACACGAACGAACTCGATGTAATAGCTTGTGGTTGTCGAATGAAACCCTAATGGGTGTTGAATTCGATCGCACATCACTAGCAGCACGCAAAATGGAAAACCTTGAAGGTGTTCAAGGTTCGGTTGAGCAGGAGGAACACAAGGACGATTTTAGGTTTAGGATTTAATTTTCGGTATATCAAATAATGAAAAACCAAGCTCTATTTATAGCCCTCAAATCAATCTCCTAATCCTATTAGGAAACTATGTTTCCAGCCGACTAGAACAAGGAAAAGGGTCAAACAGAAAATTCCTTTTTCTCAGTTTTGTGTATTAAGTCCTTTAACTTTTAAATACTTAAATCTCGTTAACATTTAATGATTGTTTGTTTAACCACTAATTAATATATTACTTATATATATACTCGTTATTCTACATATAAATGCGTGCGTCCCCGTAGGCTCGTATAATTCCCGGACATATATTAATTCATATTTGGACATAATCCAACAGTATATACTTTTCGTGCTTTTAATTACAAGGTCTAGAAGGTTGTGTTGTAGAATATTTTTAAAGAGTAGGTAAAATGACCTCTCATATTGTTATTGTCTAGATAGAAAAGCCCATTTGCTTGAGGACAAGCAAATCTCAAGTGTAGGGGTATTTGATGAGGTGTCATTTTATACACTTTTTCAGGGTACTTTAACCCTCAAAATCGTGTGTTTATGCCCAAAATAGGTACTTAATCATTCCTTTTCAGGTATTTCTCATTTGGAAGACATTTGGATGAATTACACGTGACTTAGGCTCATTTAGAGAAGAAACGGACGAGATTACAAACCAACACCAAGACTCTTGAAGATTTGTGCTCACAAAGCCTAGAGACGGTGTCACAAGCTATACACGACGCCGTCATAACTCATCAAGTCATGGCGTCACATCATTTCATGGCAGCGTCAGCCCGCACCAACTCAAACGCAGATCTAGAAGATTCTTCTTGCGACGGCATCATGACTGAAATGCGACGCCATCGCGTCGTTTTTCCTATATATACAAACCCGAATTTAGGGTTTTGAGTGTGTAACTCTAGAATAAAAAGAGGGTACGAACCCTAGTTGGTTTAGCAGCTGTAGAAGATGATTTTAGGGCCTAAAAACCCTATTGTACTTCTTCCAATTTATGTTTTAATCAATTAAGGTTTACTTAATCATTCAATATGTATATATGTTGTTTGATTTATTGTTCTTGCTTTATCTTTGTATGAAACCTAGAATGTAGATCTTAGTGGTGTTGATTCTTGTGATGGATATGCACGTTAGGTCTTAGAAAACCAGCTTTTGTCTGCATCGCTGTTGATATGTCTAGGGAAACGTGATTGTGTAAAAAGGATACCGTCGGGTAACAGTCTTCATACTACCTTGCCCCCTAATATGGTTGATCCACTCTTAATATATTTCACATGCACTTAGTGTACTCCCAGGGGCTGTGTAATTGTCTTCATACTACCTTGCATGTGCGTTGCTCTAGCGGCATACTAAGTAGACGGAGGGTTCGTGTAATTCGTTCATGCTTTAGGAAATTTGTTACACAGATCATCACAAGTGTGACAAGGCAACATCACTAGGAGAAGCAATCTAGGGAGTAATACATGATTAAATAAACACAATCTTTTATCTTATTTTTATCACCATTAGTTTAGATTTTTATTTAGTTTAATAGCTAAAACCAACCAACCTCTCCAATATATGATTTACTTGCTTTCTATAAAATACAAAAATACAAAAAGAATCTTCCCTCAACCCTTAGAATTCTGTTAGATCGTGATCAAGCCTTCCCAACCTATTCCTCGAGTGAATGATAAACAACCCCGAGTCTTGCCTATACTACACTACAACGATTAGGTGCACTGCCTAGGGAGTTGTAAAACTTCTCGTGTAGAAGTCCTACGACAACCGCACAACAAGTTTTTGGCGCCGCCGCCTAGGGAATAGTTAGGTTTTGATCATAGTTTAGCTTAGTTCTACTCGCTTGAATCCTTTCAAGTGAGAATTTAATTTCCGTATATTAGCTTTCTCGTAGTCTATCTTTTTTTGTGCCCTTTGTTTTGTAAATCACTCTTTCGTTCACCATCATGATGTATGAAAGACCACCAACCACTCCCTTTCAAAACCCCCCACGAAACACAACCTTCCCTTTCTAAAGATATACCTTGGTGTTCCAACAACATCAAGATGAACCTATCTACGATGCGTAGACTCGTTTCAAAAACTTAATCAAAAGAGTCCCTCATCATGGCCTCGATTTATGGTCCCTTACTCAATTCTTTTATGATCATGTCGACGGCTATACCCGAATGGACCTTAACTTTGTAGCAGACGGGAACCTTAGGGAATTAAGTGGTGAAGAAGCATAAAGCCAAAAAGAATAGGACAACCCACCAAACATTATTTCTGAATAAGAAGTAGCAAATTTGAAGGCTCAAGCAAAAAGATTGTTTGGAAATAAGGATGTTTAGGTTGAGATGCATAGAGGTATAGCATGGGATAAGGTGTAAAATTTGGACCCACAAAGTACCCCACAAGTCCTCCTATCATTTGAGGAATACACACCGCACATGACTTACCCAGAAGAAGTAGAAGCTGTTATCCCAGTTATTTAATCCATTGCACAACTATAATCTATACTAAGATGCTAGAAAATAAGAAGAATCTTAAAGAGAGAAAGTAGAGAGAGAAACAAAGAGAATATTAGATTAGAGAGAGTTTTGGAGGATTGCAAGTGAAGTGAAAATGTAACCAACACCCTTTACCAAGTGTGGTGAAGGGGTATTTATACCCACGCCTAGCTAGCTTGGCACTTGGGCTTTCTAAACGGACCGAGCTTGGTTTAACTTGGGCTTTAAGCCCTTGTTTTGTAAATGGCTTTGTTCATTCTGCTTTGGTGATCTTGATCTTGAACCTTTAATCTTTTATGACTTTGAGTTCTTGAGATCGTTATCTTCATCATTCTCCTTGACTTGAATCTCTGATTTGACTTCCTTGATCAACTTTGCTCTTGACCAACATGCTCATAACTTGTTACATTCTTGATTTGCATAGATGATTATAAGTCTAACAATCTTCCCCTAATTGATGAATCTTTTATTTGACTTTGAGGCTCTTTGATGGTTGGATGGTTTAGAAACAACGGTCCTTGGATGTGAATGATTGACTTTGAAAGCTTGAGTATGACATGTGGTTTATGAATCTGACTTTACTAATGGGCTGCAACACCGTCGTCTAAACTGAAATAAAGACAGTAGCAATAAAATGATGAATATGGGTTTGTCATTCATTTTGATTCGTTGCATTAACCTCCGGTTTTCCGGTTTTTAAATAGTAAAATACTATACTGTGATCAGGTAGATTCAAAGAATACTCCTTGACATGGTTTTCCAGCTCAAAGCGTAGGATCTTCTAACATAGATGTATCAGATTCACCATGCTTGCTAGTTCTCATTACCAGGACGTCTCAAAGTAGACAACACAATAAGGGTGAATCTGATAGTTACTATATATCTGATTTAGTCGTCAATTCATTTACTAGTCCAAAATTGATATCCAGTTAACACAAGCTTGATTCATATAGAATCTTGCAAGTCACCTACCAAGAGCTTGTTTGATGTTGGCTTAAGCAGGATTTCCATCTTCACTGTGAATACTTAAGTATCACTCGGATGTTCTGGCAAGATCTCAAGGATAATGCGTAGGACTCTTTGTTACAACTTATGAACTTTATGGTGTTTAACAAGTGTATTTTGACATTGTGTCCTAATGAGATTTATAACTTGATCTCTTCTGGCTCTAGACTCGATTTGTGCACTTTTAGTTTTAGTAATCAGAGGCTGGAGGAGACTGCCACCTATTCAATATGAACAATCTCGGAGTAAGATGGCAATAGATAACGTGTGTATCTCCGTGACAAATGAGACAAGTTTCTTTTGAGAGAAACCCGAATGGCTGGGAAGGGATTACATCACTGGGTCCATGACGACTTTCTTCAATATCAACAATCATTATTGTGATTTTGATAGATTATGTATTGACCCGGTTTTGCCTAAGTTGTTTGGAGGGCTTCTTTCTTTTCACCCTTTATCCATACATTTCTTTTTCATTTTTTAACCCCTTCAATACTTACCAAGACGTCATTACTAACACCTTGCTGTGATTGTTCCAGTGTTAGCTCAATCTTAGTCGGCATTTTTCCCTTATACACATTCTTCTCCATTCATACCTAAGGACTACTATTTCTAACTATGGAGTGTCCTTGGGTAGATCCCTCCGGTTCTGGTTGGATCGTAGGACTTATACCTAACCTAACCACCTTATGACTTCAGAATCGTCGAGAAATTAATAGGTTGTTGGGTATAGAGATCGAACCATAAAACCATTTTTTGACATTGTTATTTTTAAATACTCCCCCTACACATGTGCTTCGAAATTCGAAATTGTTTAGCACATGAAGGAAAGAGTTGCACTTAGGGTCTTAAAGATCACATTCTTTTATATCATATTTTAATTACAATTTTCTCCCCTTATTTTAAATAATAAAACACCTAGTATTTGAAATATCAATTGATTAAAATTTAACATGAAAAATTCCATGGGGATACCAATATTTATTAAAACTTGACATTGGAATGAAAAATTGATATGACACCACAAAATGTTGAAGACGGAGTGAGATGCCTTAGTAAACAATGTATATTAATAATTGACATTATAACACCCTGTGTTTTCAAGTCATTGACGACGTCGATAAATCTACTATTTATTTTTAGCGTTGTACGCGTTTGCTTGTAATTTCATGAATTAAGTTTAAATCGCGTAAGTTAAAAATTAGCGTTCAATGTAAACGGGCATCAAACAATTAA
>BQNB010071281.1:0-32822 GCA_026074375.1 Tanacetum coccineum | reverse complement strand
ATATGCCTTGACAGTTTCTGGTCTCCTGTTTTGTTGCTGGTGATGATTGTTGTTTCGGTTGCTGGTTATTGTTGTTGTTGTTTCTCTGGTTGTCTTCCCATTTCCTTTTATTGCTTTCCCCAATTCTTGCAGCCCTACCCTGAACTGATTACTCGACCAGTTCACGGGCCATGTTAATTGCCTCATGCAAGGTCGCAGGCTTTGAAGAAGTGATATTTCCTTTGATTCTTTCAGGAAACCCACGAATGTAGTTTTCAATCTTCTTACTTTTAGTGGACACCAATTCAGGACACATCAGAACTAGTTCGTTGAAACGATTACTGTAAGCTTCGATATCATCTCCTTTCAGAATCAGAGTCTAAAGTTCTTGTTCCATCCTTTGGATTTCAGTTGCTAGGCAGTATTCAGTGGTCATCATAGCTTTCACGTTGCTTCTGGGGATCTGATTAACATTAGCAAGTCCCAAAGTCTGTAACACTTGCTCTATCTTTTCGAACCAACATTTCAGTCCGACTACACCTTCAGTCCCCTTGAAAGAGTGAGGCTTGCCATTCATAAATGTCTTATACGAACATCCATGCATCTCTGGTACAATAGTTCCTCCAGTATTTGTTGATCCGGATCCACCAGTATTGTTTGAGTCAGCTCTAGTCTTTTCATATTTTTCAATGGCTTTGGCCACACGCTTTTCCACTATCTTCCTAACAGATTTCTTCTTAAATCTCCTGGGCGGCATGATTCTGGCAACATACGTACACAATTCGTTAAGAATTTGTAAAGGTATGCAAAGTCATGGCACATGGTAAATAATGGAGAATGATATAAATAATCATAAATTAATCAGGATAGTCGATATTTATATAATTGATCGATAGAAATAGATATTGATATGTCAAAAGATAGACGTAAGAGATCGAATTTAAACCAAGTATTATATATATAAGATTATATATAATGCAATAATGACAATCGGAAAAGTAAGTAAGGATCAGGGAATACGCGCGCGTGGATATCGGATAGCGATGAAGGATTCTGTATTTAAAAATGAAAGAAAAGAAAACCTTTAAACTTTGTGGTTATAGACTAGGTTTTGAAAATGACCCAGTTCCCTATAACCTTGGCTCTGGTACCATCTGTAACACCCCCAAAATCAGGTCGCAGCGGAATGGTAACATTGGGGTGCTACGTCAAAGTACAACAAACAAGATATAGGAAACGACCAAAAATGGACGTTTTAAGATAATATTTCATTTATAGCAAAATATCAGAGTTAATACATTAGGTCCCATAAGTTTTAAAAGTCATAAACATTCTTAATTAAACAAAAGCTTCATAATACCAAAAGATGACTTAAGTTTTTAAAGATAATAAAAGTTGCATAAACTTTAGATAAAACACAGAATCCGTCTTCATTGATATCCGCCACGGCTCCCGTCCAATCTTCATACCCTAGCCAATCTTCATACTCTAGGTATCAACCCTGAAATATATGCTCAAAGTTCAACACATAGGTTGAGTTGAAATCATAGGTTTATCAGAAAAAGGGTGACCACAAGATCGAAAGTAAATATAGACTCTTAAACACATTCAGAAGTCCAAAACGTTTTATTTATTGCACTAAAGCTCATGACAACCGAAGCCTTGAACATATTTGTGCCCAATCAAATAATTGGATGCATGCCAACACCCTAAGACATATCTCAATGTTAAATGCACCCGATCAAACTAGTGACCCAAGTAAGGGTGGGGATTGTTAGCCCTCGATAGATCTATCCATAACACCAGCGCTCACAAGAAAGCAATTAACGTTCATGATAAATAGGGACTTTACGGCAATAAGGTAACTTAGGCATTAATAATCAGGCAGTAATCTGGATAGCATACACTTTGAAAAACACTTGTGTCCAAAATAAAACAAGGCAATGCGTAATTCACCCCGAAGGCAGAGAGTGTAAAACAATTGTAGGAAAGGGGGCTATGAAACTCACCTTAAGTGAATGGAAAAACAACAACATGTGCGAGAAAAAAATGCGTCACGGAAATGACGGAATGCAACCTAATCCAATATAGGTCGTATAAGTACTAAACACTTTGATTGATAACATTGAATGTAATCCTATAGATTATATCGTACTATCGTTCGGGCTATCATAATTAAAGAGGTCATGACATGACGTTCGAGGAGTTAGGACACTTTAAATCGTAAATCCAACAACTCGTCGAAACGCCATCCGAAGAGGCCTCATTATGAAACTCCCTAGTAATATAGTACTTTGATAACCACATAATATTCTATATAGCTCAATCACCAACTAATGGTTTTGGAAAAATTGTGTTTAACAAGTTAAAACGTTTATAATTATCGTTTTAGTAAAACTGGCGTAACTTTCGCGTTTTAAACCCGATTCTCGCGTTTCTTATGCCCATCTTTTCGTATCAAGACGAGTTATCATAAATTGACATTTTCGAATTTCGGACCTACTGGTGAACAGTAAAAATTACTGTTCACATCAGACCTTATGTATATTTTTATCGATTTAATTGTCGTAAAACCCGTAAACGTCGTATTTTATTCGTTATAGCTCCGTTTTTAACGATTCTTTCGAGGACGTTTTCGTATTTGAAAGTTCTATATTTTTATGAGGTTTACAAAAATATAACTTTCTGTCATGAATAGTAACTTTTATAAAAATAGTTTTATAAAAGTATTATTTGTCGTAAACTCGCGAAATTCATAACTCGTTCGTTATTAAATTGAAAAAAAAAATTACATTCTTATCATTTTGGAATCTAAAAATGTGTATTATTTATTAAAAATATTAATACTTCGCAGTTTATAAATTTTATAAAAATGTTTTATAAAACAATAATCCTTACACTATCAGGTTTATATAACGTATACCACGTTTTTTAACGTAACTTTTTCGTTAGTTAATCCGTTCTAACAAGTTTCTTTACTTTTTCGGAATCGGTCGTGAATGGTATTATCGTATAAAAAAATAAAATGGGGTATGTTACAATTCCGAATTATGAGGACAGCAAGTTTATGTTGAGTTTGTTAAGTCCATTTCTTTAACATTTCTTCTTTATACTTACCACCTTTTGAATTACCACAAGTCTTATATATCATATATGTTATATATCATATATATATTGGAGTCCATGTGTCCATAATAGTCCTCATATGTCCAAGTTACCCATGTTAACAAATCCATTAACATACTTTAAAAACCATAACTTTACTTATGTAACCTTAATCTACTAGTTTTGTCCATAATCATTTTTATACATAACCAAGTGTGTAAATAACTTATGTGACTATTTTAACATGATATCATTAATATCATAAGATATATAAAAGTGTACATTATGATGAAAATAAATA
Organism: Tanacetum coccineum; assembly: GCA_026074375.1. Lineage (NCBI taxonomy): Eukaryota > Viridiplantae > Streptophyta > Magnoliopsida > Asterales > Asteraceae > Tanacetum > Tanacetum coccineum. The sequence goes on along the minus strand of BQNB010071281.1, from coordinate 29,437 downwards.
AAAACTTCTTTTTACATGTTAATAATCCTAAATGGTGATTTAAGCTATAAAGAATAATCATATGCATAAAGTGGAAATTATAAGAACATAAAGAGTTTAAATAGACCTTATGAGGTATGATGATGATGATGTGCTAGTACTAAACCCTTGTTTAGCCACAAAAACCAAGCTTGCACTTAAGAAACCCTAGCTTTCCTTTTACTTGAGAAATACTTGGAAATGGTGATTCAATGCTTGCAAATGCCTTAGTATATCTTAGAATAGGGGTATATAGAAGTGTATGGATTGTAGAAAATTTTGTATGGCTTTGTTGTTGAAGGTTGATTGAGCCGTGGCCTATTGTAGAGAAAAAGAGGGTTTTTGGTTTGATTTTCCTAAGTGTAAAGTGTGTATAAGACTTTCACTTGATACTTGCATGTATATAAGATATAATTCTAGTCAAAGAGTCCAAGCATGGTTCAAAGGATGGTCATGGTATGGCCCTTGGTCAAGGTAAGCTAGGTATGGTGTTGCCATAATGAGGTATGGTGTGTAATTGACCAAGTTGCAATCTTATCTCATTTTTCATGTATAATCTTGTATATGATACAAGATTAGTTAGTGTCGATGGAGAAATTACAAAGGATAATAATGCAGTGACTACACTCAACATATCACACACACATAATTTTGTGTATTGGGTATAAAAGTGGGTATTTGTTGAAGCGTAGGAAAGTTTTTGTGGTTCCGGGAGTGCCTAAACGCAATTTATCGCGAAACGTATACATTTTACGTATCCGATAAAAATAAAATGAACAAAGTTAATAATTATCCTCAAAATAATTATATAACCCTTGCTTAATGTAAACATTTAATTGTTTGATGTCCGTTTACGCTAAACGATAATTTTTAACTTACGCGATTTAACTTAACTATTAAAAATAAAAGTAAACGCGTACGAGAGAAAAAAAAATTTGTAAAATAGATGATGTCGTAAAAGACCTGAAAATATGAAATGTTACAGCCTCGATGTGGACTTTAATCTTGATTGCATTTGATCTTTTGAAAAGAGCTAGGAGTTAATTATTGCGTTCTTAACCATTACGCTTTATTTTTGGAATTAATAAGTATCGAAACAAAAGTCTTAAAGAGCCTTCGGGTATATGACTTAAGTTAAATCTTGAGATACAAAAGTAGGATTTGTGGGAGGAAAAGTGAGTACACAATTAGTATTTATGAGTAGTGTTAGTGTCATGACTTGTAATTAACAGTGATCTTATTTTTAAGCTTAGCATGGGAAAAAGTGAAAAATCGGGGATGATGAAGTTATCTTTTAGACATTTAATTGTGCTTTTTGTTCTATGATCCTAAAAGTTACCAAAGAGGTAATGAAAACAATACCAAAATTTATATGTCCCGACACACAAAAGTTGTAGTTAGGTAATTATCAAAAAATCATAAAAAAGAAAAATCTTAGAAATGGGAAGTCGGAGTTTATAACATTGTATCTCTTATTTCTCTCAACAAAACCTTTGCTACTTTTCAAAGGTTTAGTTTGGGGAATTTTTGAGGTATTTGGTTATAAGGCATGTGATATTGCGTGAGGACACACAATCGTTTAGTTTGGGGAATTTTGATAAGTGTAAAATACACATATCTGTTTATACCTAAAAATAACCCAAGTAAACCCAAAACAGACCAAAAATGGCAAAAATATGCTTGTATTTGTGTTTTGTGTGTGCAGGTATGGATAATCAAAAAAGCACAAGAAAACGAGTCAAAAAACAAGCAAGCCCCGGACTAAAGCGAGAATCAGAAGAGTACAAAGCCGAAGCTCCAAAAGCCCAAAGACTTTGCCAAATTTCCTTTTATAACATCTCCAGGGACCAATCTTGCTATTTTCGAAAGTTCTTTAGAACTTAAAAAGAGGAAATGAAAGAGAGGGGCCAAATGTGTTAACTTCCCAAACTCCAACAGTTTTAACTGTCAAAAAGGGGCGGGAACCCCTTTTACTATTCATCGTCTCCCCCAATTTCACCCCATGGTAAAACAAGGGGCAAATCAAAATTAGAGGGTGCGTTGGTCAATTCAAGGAAGCTCAAGCACAAATGCAAGGACAAATTAGTCTAATCAAGGGGATACTTATCCTAGCTCAAGCTCAAAGGCCACGTAATCAAAGAAAGAAGCACAAATAGTGGTGGGTTTTGTGCTAAACTCACTCACAAAACTAGCACAAACGTCACATCAAGGGAATGACACGCTGGCAATCCTCAGGTGTGCACATCTTGATCAAACGGCCACGATTGAAGCTCAAATGATTGGAAAATGAATGGCAGGGATTGATTTGATGACTCGAGAGGGGCCAGAACTTTAGCTTGGGAGGCGGGGGGGATTTTTTTTTTAAAAATTTTATTGTTTTGGTTGTGTGGGGGGGGGGGTGGGTTTAATTTGGGGGGGGGGGGGGGGGGGGGGGGGGGGGGGGGGGGGGGGGGGGGGGGGGGTGGGGGGGTGTGCGTGTGGTTAGAGATGTGTGTGGGGTGTGGTTGTTTTTAAAAATTTTGGTTGGGGTTTGGTGTGGGGTGGTGTGGGGGGGGTAGGGCGGGGGGGGGGGGGGGGGGAGTTTAATGAGCCATTCTCACACACACACCATCTAGTTTTTTAGTCTTTTTCTTTATCTAATTTTTAGTAATTTAGTCTAGCTTAAATTCGTGTTTTATGTAATTTTCCTTTTTCTAGTAATGTAATTCAGTTTTCAATTAATGAAATTCAGTTTTTAATACTCTAAATCTTGTTTTCTAAACTCTCATTTTAAGTCATATTGTCTCAATAAGCTAATAAGCTCATATTAAGCTCTTTCAGTCTATAAGCTGAAATAGAGCTGTTTGAATTCAGAATTAATCTTACTTAAACCTTAAATCAGTTAATTCTATTATGGATCTTATTGGATCTAAGCTTTTGGAAGGGGATCTTAACTTGGAAGAGATCCCAAGGACTTTTACTCTAGCTTATTACTAAGCTAGAGAGCTTGTAGCTGCCTTAATTGGTACCTTTTGTTTAGCTAAAGGTTTAAGTAAGTTTCTTTTTTCATTCTCTTCTAAATTCAGTTTAAATTGCTTAGTTTTAGTTTAATATTGCTTATTTGCTTATTCTCTTGCTTATTAGTGTTTAAATGTCTCTTCTAGTACTTATTAGTTGTTTGTCTTCATCTGTTTTTGCTTAAGTAGTTATAGATCTTTAGTCATTAAATTCTGTCATAAAAATTCATAAAATCCAAAAATATTAGATTAATTAGTTAAGATCTTAGAATATTACTTATTAAGCTGTTTAATCATGATTGCTAAGTTTGTTTTAAGCTAGTTTTTATCTGGTATTTAGTACTTGTTCATTAGATTTCTCTTAAAAAGCTTTTCTCGATTCTGTCATAATGGTTAAGTAGTGTTTGGATTAGTGCACCCTTGAAATTGCACTAGCAGTACTAACCTCAGTTAGTACTGCTGAACCTTTGGACTACCAGTACTAACTTCCAAAGTTAGTACTGCTCTCATAAGTTAATACTGTTAGTTTAGATTTTGGTTTAGCTTTAGCTTATTATGAATTTAGTTTTAGTTTTCATTATTTAGCTTATTTCATAGCTTTTTCAAAAGTCAAGTTACACTAGCAGTACTTTCTCTTGAAAGTACTGCTGAACTTTTACACTACCAGTACTAACCTCAGTTAGTACTGCTGTGTTCTCAGCTTAATTTAGATCAGTAATTTTAGTATTTAGCTTATAAAATTTAGTAGGATTTAAGTTTTCATATATCTTAATTTAGTTTAAGTCTTCAATTTTGTTTTCTAGCTTATTGTCTTAGCTTATTTTGCTGTCAAAAGTCTTAAAAAACCTGAAAAATCCAAAAACAGTACTTAGAATCTTTAGGATTTAAATTTGTTAAATTAGCTTATAAGTCTAGATTTTATAGCTTATTTAGATGGATAATAAGTAGTTTAAGTTGTCTTTTAAGTTTCAAAGAGTACTAGTTTCACTTATATAGTTCTCTAGCTTATTTGAAGTTTTGTGAGTTTCCTCTTGCTGTCTTACTTCCTGAGTTTAGCTTATTTCATGATCAATTTCAGTAGCATAAAAGTAGTTTAAGCTTTAATTTCTTTTCATTTATAGATTAAGCATATCATAAGCTCTTTAGAACTTCTTTCCTTTTTCATTTTGATCTAGTTTTGAGTTTTCTATAGCTTATTTTCTAAAACCAAGGGATAAGCCCTCCTTTCTGTAACAGTTTAAAGATAAGCTCTTTGAGAGCTTATTTGTGAGTTTCAGCCCAAGTAGCCTTTATTAATCTTGTTCCCTCTAGCTTCTTTTACAACTTTGCTTCTTTGAGTTTTTCATTTTAAGCACTTTTCAAATTTCGCCTTAATTCGGGTCTAGTTAGTGTCGGAGAGATTTTAGGGTACGAAAGTGTAACTTTTCGATTTAATCTCTCATCATTTTTATCAGATTATCCCTTCCGTTTAGTCTGTTAGGTATTTGCACCATTAGTCCTTAGTTAAGTTTTAATTAAGTTTAATTTTTAATTAGTTTAATTAGACTTTTATAAAAAAAAGTAAAAATTAGGGTTTTTATTTCTTTCCAAATCAAATATCTTTGCTTCATTCAAATCAGGATCCGAACCTAAACGTGGTTTCAATTGCACTAGTCATTGGGGATAACGACCCGGGTGATCATACTTGCCCGGTTAAATATACGTATTTTATATTATATTATATATATTTTTGAGAGTGAATTTTATCAAGGGTAACTTGGTAATCTTCTTAATTTCTCTTCTTAAGTATTATATTTTATATATATTTTAAGTATTATATTTTATATATGATGAAGAACAAGGTGATTCTTCAACAATTCTACTAGAGCACTTTCCTAACTACTATTCTTGATCACAAATGAGTTGTGTGTGTTAGATATAATTAAGAATGAAGAATGAGATGCCCTTAGCCCTGAATTTCATGGCCAAATTATAGGTAAATATGGTGCTTCAGTTGGAGAAAATAAGGGAGTGAAAGGTTGCACAATCATTGCCATCATTTATGATTTTGGAGTAACTGCAGGAGAAGTGCGCCGCACAATGAAAATTGTGCGCCGCACTTGGTGTTTAATTAAATGGCATTTACTTCGTTGTGAAGTACGCCGCACTTAGGGTAAGTGCGCCGCACTTTGGCCTTGTTTATTAATTCTTCATTAGATTCTCTTCTAGGTTCTTCTCATAATGACCGTTAGTGCATTTAACGAGATTCGTTTGCACGTTTAGTGCTTTCCTTCATTCTTGGTCCTGAAACAATTATTACACAACAAACAAGCAAACTTTGCAATATTTCATGCGTTAACATATTTATTTAATGTATTTTCGAGGGATATTTTATGTATATTTGGAGCGCTATCAGTACTCCTTTTATGCTTGATTCTTATACATCCGATATGTGCATGCAATCTTAGGGTAGGTCAAGCTATGCTAGAGTTATGATTGAACTCCGAGCTGATGTGGAATTAAAAGATAACATTGTTGTGGCTATGCCTAAAATTAGGGGGAGGGCCATTTTTTATGTAATGTCCGTGTTGAGTATGAGTGGAAACCTCTTAGGTGTGCGACTTGTAAGGTTCTTGGTCATATGCATGAGGAATGTCCAAAGAATACAGGTGCTAGTGAGAAGAAGACTATGAAAAAGCCTAGTCAAACTTCTCGAGGTGTTTCGGTTGGTCCAAAAAAGGGTTTTAAACCTCAAAAAGAATACCGACCGGTTCCCAAAAATCCTAATGCTAGTTTTAGTGGTAGTAAGAAGAAAGGTGTGGAACCTACTATTGAGGTTAGTAAAATTAAATCCATTTTGATGTTCTATTTGGTCGATAATGAGAGGAAGTTTGGTAACCAAAGGGGGGACTAAATTTGGACATAATAGAGCTACTTCAAGTGGATCCTCTTTTATGAATATCGATAATGATAGGGAGTTTGATAGTACTACTTTTATTGGTGAGAAAATCGATAAAATAGAACGACAAATTTATGAAGGTAAACTTAGGCTGTTGGATAATGACGGGAACCCGCTAGTTCCTACGGGTATTGTGGAAAGTGATAGTGAAGTGGAGGTGGTGTTTGATGAAACTGCTAACTTAAGGATTTCAACGAGTGGTAAAGATGGAAGTGATAAAGGTTATGGTACTAATATCTTGTTGGAACAATGGAGGGACTCTTATCCGGATAAATGATGATTTATGACCCGTTATGTATGATGATATGTTAACAGAGAATCATGATTTGTCTAAGCACCTTCAGTCATTTGTGAGACTTGAATCACGGTCCGTGGCAGGAAGAAGAAATAAATTTTTTGATGTTTGTTGAGTCAATTATAATCTAGTTTTAGGAGTATCCTCCTATGGAGTAGTTGTGTATGTTATGTTTGCTTTTTGCCTATGTAACGAGCTGAGATGTGGGACTCACCCACATCCTTTGTACTGAATCACTTTTTTGGAGTAATATATTTACCGAGGAAACCCTTTACCTAAAAAAAACTTAAGTGTAGGGGAAATAAGCCTTAGAAACTATTCTTTCATTTGCCGTTTGCTTTGTTCTTTAAAATGATGGGTAATATATCAAAACATAGCATAAAAAGTTAATTTTGACCAAAATTTAAATTTTTTTATGACACATACCGACGAAAACTAAGTATTAATAGCGTCTCATGGATAGGAATGTGTATGACTAGCACAAAAACCCTCAAATTCTACCCAAAAAATGTAAGGTTCGCCTTTAGATCTTTAGGAATTCAGGTATCCATTATTGATACCCAAGATAGTTTATACATTTAGCTTTCTCGAGTTAAGGTTCAAATGCAGTCATATGTGTCTATTCCGTCGTTACGGATGTGTATGTATGCTCTTTATCGCCTTTTCTGGAGCATCGGTATCGATATTAAATTATATGAGTGTACCGGTAGTATATTAAATTCTAGAACTTATTTTTGTGATGCATCCCGAGACCGCATAGTGAGTATTAGGATTTGCTAGATCCCATGTTTTAACCTGTAACTATTATTATGGTCACCTCGACTATATAACTATCCCACACCCTTGCCATGCACTCATTTTTAATGCAGGATACCCCTAGTACAACCCTCTGAGCCTATCCTTTTTCATGGTTCTCGTAATTTTCTGGTTAAGCCGGACTATTAATGAAGAGCATTGTCACCCATAAACCAATTGTTACACCCAAATCGCCTTAGCCTACCTTTTATGTACTCACTTTTAGTACATTATTGTTTTAACCCAAAGTTAATTAATTGAGTACATGGTTGCTAAGTACTTATCCTTATAAATACTGTTTTGGGACGATTGGGATTCATAGTAGTATTCATCTTATGAAGAATTAGAGAAGAAGTAATTTATTACCCCTAATAGAGCTCAATAAGCTCCATGTTATTTTGATCCACCTCAAATCGGGTCATTAGTTAGATTGTAAATATCGAATATGTAAAAGTTCAAGTGTAGGGGTGTATCTATAAACCCCCATGAGGTATTATATGTTTAAGCAATGGCAGGGCAAAAGTGTACGAAAAATGTATAAAAAAAATAGTAAAAGTATTATTTTGTTCGTAAACTCGCGAAATTCATAACTCGTTCGTTATAATTGAAAATTACGATGCTTAAACATTTTGGAAATCCTAAAAATGTGTATTATTCATAAAAATATTAATACTTGCTGTTTTATAAATTATAAAAAAATGTTTTTATAAAAATTTACTCGAACTCGTTTATTACGTATAACTTCGTTTGGGGGGGGGGGGGGGGGGGGGGGGGGGGGGGGGGGGGGGCAGTAACTTTTCGTTATTAATCCGTTTTAACAAGTTGTCTTACTATTTCGGAATCGCGAGAATTGTATTATCTTATAAAAATATAAAATGGGGTATGTTACATTCGAATTTTGTGGACAGCAATTAGGTTTGAGTTGTTTAAGGTCCATTTTAAACATTTTCTTTATAAACTTACCCACTTTTGTATTTTAATACCACAAGTCTTATATATCATATATGTTATATATCATATATATATTAGGAGTCCATGTGTCCATATATAGTCCTCCATAAAGGTCCAAGTTACCCAAGTAACAAAATCCATTAACAGATAACTTTAAAAACATAACTTTACTTAGTTAACTCTTAATCTACTGGTTTTGTCCATAACTCATTTTTTATCATAACCAAGTGTGTAAATAACTTATGTGCTATTTAAAACATGAATATCCATTAATAACATAAATATTATAAAAGTGACATTATGATGAAACAAATAAAAACTTCTCTTTTTACATGTTAATAATCCTAAAATGGAGATTTAAGCTATAAAGAATAATCATATGCATAAAGTGGAAATTATAAGAACATAAAGAGTTTAAATAGACCTTATGAGGTATGATGATGATGATGTGCTAGTACTAAACCCTTGTTTAGCCACAAAAACCAAGCTTGCACTTATAAACCCTTAGTTTTCTTTTACTTGAGAAATACTTGGAAATGGTGATTCAATGCTTGCAAATAAGCCTTTAGTAATATCTTAAATCAAGGGGTATATAGAAGTGTTAATGATATGTAGAAAATAATTTTGTATGCTTTGTTGTTGAAGGGTTGATTGAGCCTGCCTAATTGTAGAGAAAAGAGAGTTTTTTTTGGAGTTTTGATTTTCCTAAGTGTAAAGTGGTGTAAAAAGACTTTCACTTGGAACATGCATTGTATAATAAGATCTATATTCTAGTCAAAGAGTCCAAGCATGGTTCAAAGGATGGTCATGGTATGGCCCTTGGTCAAGGTAAGCTAGTATGAGTGTTGCCATAAGGTATGTATGATGTTAATTAACCAAGTTGCTAATCTTTAATCACATTTTTCCATGACTAAAATCTTGTATAAGAAACAAGATTTTCGGATAATTACAAAGATATACATGATATATTTATTGTAATATTGTGTATTTGGGTATAAAAGTGGGTATTTTTGAAGCGTAGAAGTTTTGTGTTCTCGGAGTGCCTAAATGCAATTATCAGCGAACGTATACATTTTACGTATCCTAAAAAAGATCGAATAAAAATAAAATGAACAAATGTTAATAATTATCCACAAAAAAATTATTAACCCTATTCCCTGCCTTGCCTTAATGTAACATTATAATGTTTGATGTCCGTTTACGCTAAATGATAATTTTTAACTTACGCGATTTAACTTAACTATTAAAAATAAAAGTAAACGCGTACGAGAGAAAAAAAAAATTGTAAAATAGATGATGTCAGTAAAAGACCCTGAAAAATATGAAATGTTTCAGCCTCGATGTGGACTTAAATCTTGATTGCAATTGATCCTTTTTTTTATGAAAAGAGCTAGAGTTAATTATTGCGTTCTTAACCATTCACCCTTTATTTTTGGAATTAATAAGTTTCGAAACAAAAGTTCTTAAAGAGCCTCTCGGTATATGCACATACGTCAATCTTGAGATACAAAAGAAGGGGGGATTTGTGGGAGGAAAGTGAGTACAAACAATTAAAGTATTTATGAGTAGTGTAGTGTACATGACTGTAATTAAACGTGGATCTATTTTTTAAGCTTAGCATGGGAAAAAGTGAAAAATCGGGGCAGAATGAAGTTATCTTTTAGAGACATTTTAATTTGTGGCTTTTTTAGGTTTCTATGATCCTAAAAGTTACCAAAGAGGATAATGCAAACAATACATTATGTCCGACACCAATAAGTTGTAGTTAGGTACTAATCAAGAAAAAATCATAAAAAGAGAAAAATTCTAAGAAAAAAAGGGAAGTCGGGAGTTTTATACTTGTGATCTTCTTAATTCTCCTCAACAAAACTCTGCTACATTTCAAAGGATTAGTATGGGGAAATTTGAGGTATTTGGGTTAAAAGGCATTGTGAAATGCAGAGGACCCACAATCATTAGTTTGGGGAATTTTTTGATAAGTGAAAAATACACATATCCTGTTTATACCTAACCATAACCCAAGTAAACCCAAAACGAGACCAAAAATGAGGCAAAAATATGCTTGTATTTGTGTTTTGTGTGTGCAGGTAAAAATGGATAGTCAAAAATCCACAAAAACACAAAAACAAGCAAGCCCGGACACGAGAATCAAAGGAGTACAAAGCCGAAGCTCCAAAAGCCCAAAGACTTTGCAAATTTCCTTTTATAACCTCTCCAGGGACCAATCTTGCTATTTTAGAAAGTTCTTTAGAACTTAAAAAGAGGAAATGAAACAGAGGGGCCAAATGTGTTAACTTCCCAAACTCCAACAGTTTTAACTGTCAAAGAAGTAGGCGGGAACCCCTTTTACTATTCATTGTCTCCCCCATTTTCACCCCATGGTAAAACAAGGGGGCAAATCAAAATTAAAGGGTGCGTTGGTCAATTCAAGGAAGCTCAAGCACAAATGCAAGGACAAATTAGTCTAATCAAGGGGATACTTATCCTAGCTCAAGCTCAAAGGCCACGTAATCAATGAAAGAACATAAATAGTGGTGGGTAATTTGTTTGCAAAACTCTCTCACAAAACTAGCACAAACGTCACATCAAGGGAGTGACACGCTGGCAATCCTCAAGTGAGCACATCTTGATCAAACGGCCACAATTGAAGCTCAATGAATGGAAAATGAAAGGCAGGGATGATGGCAGCTCAGAGGGCCTAGAAGTTTAGCTTGGAACTAAAAATAGGCCTCACATCTCACACACACACAACTAGTTTTTATATAGTCCCTTTTTTCATTACTAATTTTTAGTAATTTAGTCCTAGCTTAAATTCGTGTTTTTATGTAATTTTCCCCCATTTTCCAAGTAATGTATCATTATCAATTAATAAAAATTCATTTTTTAATACTCTAAATCATGTTTTCTAAACTCTCATTTTAAACAATTTGTCTCAAAAAGCTAAACCTCATATTAAGCTCATTTCAGTCTAACAAGCTGAAATAGAGCTGTTTTGAATTCAGAAATAAACTTTTACTTAACACTAAATCAGTTAATTCTATTATGGATCTTATTGGAACTAAGCCTATTATTTTTTTGGGAACAAAATGTGGAACTAACTTGGAATAGATCCCAAGGACTTTTACTCTACTTATAACTAAGGCAAGAGAGCTTGTTAGCAGCCAAATTGGTATCTTTGTTTAGCTAAAGGTTTAAGTAATTCTTTTTAATTCAATACTCTTCTAAATTCAGTTTAAAATTGCTTAGTTTTTAGTTTAAATTGGCTTATAATATGCTTATTCTCTTGCTTATTAGTGTTTATAATGTCTCTTCTAGAACTTTATTAGTTGTTTGTCTTCATCTGTTTTTGCTTAAGTAGTTATAGATCTTTAGTCATTAAATTCTGTCATAAAAATTCATAAAATCCAAAAATATTAGATTAATTAGTTAAGATCTTAGAATATTACTTATTAAGCTGTTTAATCGTGATTGCTAAGTTTGTTTTAAGCTAGTTTTTATCTTGTATTTAGTACTTGTTCATTAGATTTCTCTTAAAAAGCTTTTCTCGATTCCTGTCGATAATGGTAAATATGTGTTGTATTAGTGCACACCCCATGAAATGTGCACTAGCAGTACTAACCTCAGTTAGTACTGCTGAACCTTTGGACTACCAGTACTAACTTCCAAAGTTAGTACTGCTCTCATAAGTTGACAACTGTTAGTTTAGATTTTGGTTTAGCTTTTAGCTATTAAGAATTTAGTTTTAAGGTTTCATTATTTAGCATATATCATAGCTTTATTCAAAAGTCAAATTACACTAGCAGTAACTTTCTCTTGAAAGTACAGCCTTAACTTTTACACTACCAGTACTAACCTCAGTTAGTACTGCTTTGTGTTCACATCTTAATTTAGATTCAGTAATTTATTATTTAACTTATAAAATTTAGTAAGGATTTAAGTTTCAACATAATCTTAATATAAGATTTAAGGTCTTTCAATTTTGTTTCCTAGCTTATTGTCTTAGCTTATTTTGCTGTCAAAAGTCCTAAAAAAACTAAAAAACCAAAAACAGAACTTAAAATCTTTAGGATTAAATTTGTTAAAATTAGCTTATGAAGTCGAGATTTTATAGCTTTATTTAGATTATAGAAAGTAGTATTAAGTTGGCTTTTAAGTTTCAAAGTCTTGTTCAGTTATTTTAGATTCTCTAGCTTATTTGAAGTTTGTGTATCTTTGCTTATTTCCTGAGTTATTGCTTATTTCAAAGATCAATTTCAGTAGCATAAAATTAGATTAAGCTTTAATTTTCTTTTTACATTTAGATTAGGCCATATCAAAAGCTCTTTAAGGAACTTCTATCCTTTTTCATTTTGATCTATTTTGAGTTATACTATATCTTATTTTCTAAAACCAAGGGATAAGCCCTCCATTCTGTAACAGTTTAAAGATAAGGCTCTTATTGAGAGCATATTTGTGAGTTTCATGCCCAAGTAGGCCTTGTATTAATCTTGTTTCCCTCTAGCTTCTTTTATCAACTTTGCTTCATTAGTTTTTAATTTTAAGCACTTTTCAAATTTCGCCTTAATTCGGGGCTTAGTTTTGTTGTCGGGATAATACTTTAGGGTAGAAAAGGTAACTTTTCGATTATTAAAAATTCTTTTTTCAGATTAAGTCCTCCTACTCAGAGCCGTTAAGTCCAATAGGTATTTATACACCATTAGTCCTGATGTTAAAGTTTTAATTAAGTTTATTTTTTAATTAGTTATAATTAGACAGTTTTATAAAAAAAAAGTAAAAATTTAGGGTTTTTATTTATCTTTCCGAAATCGAAAAGCTTTGCTGTCATTCAAATCAGGATCCGAACTAAACGTGGTTTCAATTGCACTAGCATTAGGGATAACGAACCCGGTTGGATCATACTTGCCCGGTTTAAATATACGTAGTTTTATTTATAATATATAAATTTTTGAGAGTAAATTTTATCAAGGGTAACTTTGGTAATCATCTTAATATCTCTTCTTAAGACAAAATTTAATATATAAATAATAAGTATTATATTATTATCAAAGATGAAAACACGGTGAATCTTCAACAATTCAACTAATAGCACATTCCTACCCTACTATACTTGAATCACAAAAGAAGTTAAGTGTAGTGAGCTATACTTAAGAATAAAGAAAGCGATTCCCTTAAGACCCTTGAATGTCATGGCCAAACTAATACGAAAAAATGGTGCCTACAGTTGGGAAAATAAGGGAGTTGAAATGGTTCACAATATATATGCCATCATTTATGAGATTGGAGTAACTGCAGGAGAAGTCGCCACACAATGAAAATTGTGCGCCGTCACTTGGTGTATATTAAATGGATTTACTTCGATGTGAAGTACGCCGCACTCAGGTATGTGCGCCGCACTTTGGGCATTGTTTATTAAATTCTTCATATAATCTCGTCTAGGTCTTATCTCATACAACCGTAGTTGGCATTTAACTGAGATTCTTTTGCACGTTTAGTGTTTTTTCCTACATTCTTGGTCCTGAAACAATTATTAACACAAACAAACAAGCAAACTTTGCAAATTTCATGTGAAACATAAATATTAACTGTATAATTTGAGGATATTTTATGTATATTTAGAGCGCTATCAGTACTCCTCTTATGCTTGATTCTTATACATCTGATATGTGTATGCAAACTTGGGGTAGGTCAAGCTATGCTAGAGTTCTGATTGAACTCCGAGCTAATGTGGAATTGAAAAATAACATTGTTGTGGCTATGCTTAGAATTAGGAAGGAGGTCCATTATTTATGTAATGTTCATGTTTGAGTATGAGGTGGAAAGCCTACTTAGGGTGTGCGACGTTGTAAGGATATTTGGTCATATTAATCATTAGGAATAGACCAAAGAATACAGGTCTGTTGAGACGCAGAACTGATGACGACTCCTAAGTCACCCATCTTCCCTAGTGATCTGTTTAGGTCCAAAAATGGGATTTTAAAATCTCAAAAAAAGAAAATACTGATCGTTCCCAAAAAGGCTAATGCTAGTTCTAGTGGTTAATAAGAAAAAGAGGTGTGGAACCTACTATTGAGGTTAGTAATTTAAATCCATTTGATGTTCTTAATTTGGTCGATAATGATGTGGAGTTTGGTACCAATGGGGGACTAATAATTTGGTAAATAATGAGGCTACTTCAAGTGGATCCTCTTTTATGAATATCGATAATGATAGGGAGTTTGATAGTACTACTTTTATTGGTGAGAAAATCGATAAAATAGAACGACAAATTTATGAAGGTAAACTAGCTGTTGGATAATGACCGGAAATCGGCTAGAGTACCTACGGGTATTGTGGAAAGTATAGTGAAGTGAGGTTGGTGTTATAGAAGAAACACTAACTTAAGGGAATTTATACGAGTGGTAAAGAGGCAGTGAAAAAGGATATGGTACTAATAAGCATGTTTGGAACAGAATGTGAGGGACTCTTATTTATCCGGATAAATGATATTATGACCCCGTATGGTGATGAATATGACGAAGAATCATGATTTTGTTCTAAGGCACCTTCAGTCTATTTTGTGATGATACTTGAAATCACGTGTCCGTGCATCGGGGAAAGCAGAAATAAATTTTTTGATGTTTATTGAGTCAATTATAATCTAGTTTTAGGAGTATCCTCCTATGGAGTAGTTGTGTATGTTATGTTTGCTTTTTGCCTATGTAACGAGCTGAGATGTGGGACTCACCCACATCCTTTGTACTGAATCACTTTTTTGGAGTAATATATTTACCGAGGAAACCCTTTACCTAAAAAAAACTTAAGTGTAAGGGGGGAAAATAAGCCTTAGAAACTATTCTTTCATTTGTCATTTGCTTTGTCCTTAAAATAATGGGTAATATATCAAAACATAGCTAAAAAGGTAATTTTGACCCAAATATAAAAAATTTTATGACACATACCGACGAAAACCGAGTATTAATATCGTCTCATGGATAAGAATGTGTATGACTAGCACAAAACACTTAGAATTCCACCCAAAAAAATGTGAGTTTCGCCTTTAGATCTATAGGAATTCGAGTATCCATTATTGATACCCAAGATAGTTATAATAACCTTTTAGCATTTCTCTCGAGTATAAAGGAGTGAGTTAGTATCATATGTTGTCTAACTTCCGTCGTTACGGATGTGTACGTGTGGTCTTTGTCATCTTTTCTGGAGCATTGAGATCGGTATTAAATTATATGAGTGTACCGATAGTATATTAAATTCTAGAACTTGTTTTGTGATGCATTTCGAGACCGCATAGTGAGTATTAGGATTTGCTTGATAAGAGGCACTAGGATTAACCCATGTTTTAAACCTGAAATTGTTTATGATGGTCCACACCGACCAAATAATATCCCCCACACACCTTTGCTTCACAATCATTTTTAAGATGCAGGATAACCCCAAAGTACAACCCTCGCGAACCTATCCCTTTTTCACGTTCTCATAATTTTCTCAGGTTAAGCCAGACTATTAAGAAGAACAATTGTTAACCCTTAAACCAATCGTTACACCCAAATCGCCTTAGCCCTACCTTGTATGTACTCCACCTTAGTACATTATTATTTAAAACCCAATGTAATTCTTTGATGTACAAACACGGTTGCATTAGACTTATCACTGTTAAATACTGTTTTGGGATGGGTATGGTATACATGGTAGTATTTATTTCGCGGAAGAATGGGGAAGAAAAGTTAAGTCAATGCCCCCATATGTTTGTCAGATGATCCCCATGTTATTTTGATCCGCCTCAAATCAGGTCATTAGTTAGATTGTAAATATCAAGCATGTAAAAGCTCAAGTGTAGGGGTACGTGTTATAAACCCTATGTTGTGATATATTATGTTATTAAAAAAAAGAAAAATAGAAATGAAAATGAAAAGAGATTGATGTAGAGTTTTGTAGAGTTTGTTATTCTCTAGTCCCGTGTCTGAGTCTTGGCTTAACAACCAAATCCAGCGAGTATTCGTATAAATACTTAGCTAACCTTCCACTCCAAATTCCACCCAAAGACCCCCAAATGTAAAAACCCAACCGTTTCCGTTCCCCATGATCTGTTACTTACACGCACACCCCACAACCCTTTAAAAAACTCTTGGATATAAAAAATAATGCTATTCCCTAGCGTGGAGGTTGATCCTTTAACAAAGCATATGGGTAATTTATATGCTATGACAGGTAATGAGTGTTGATTTTCGTTTTCCCATTATGTTATAATTTATTATACACCCAAGAGAAAGAGAGAATCCCAAACACTTAAGGAGAGCTATATATACATTTTCGTGCTTTTAATTAAAGAGGTCTAGAATGTTGTGTTTTTAAAATCACTTTTAAAGAGTAGGTTAAATATCCCAATACTACAAATGTCTAAGGTAGAAAAGCACCCCCCATTATGCATGAAAAGCAATCTCAAGGGAGGGTATATGAGATGAGGTGTCATTGTTATACACTTTTCCCAGGGTCATTTAAAACCCCCTACAAATCGTGCATTTATGCCCAAAATAAGTACTATAATCATTCCTTTTTAGGTTATTTAGCATTTGGAAGTGGCATTTGGAAAAGACACGTACTTGGGGCTCATTTGGAGAATGAAACGACCAAGATTATACGAAACCAACACCAAACTCTTCAAGGATTTTAAAGGCTCAAGACGCCAGAGAACGACTGTTTCACCATTTATACACGATGCCGTCACACTTCATCTAGTGACGGCGTCACAACATTTCTTGACGGCGTCACCCAACACCGACTCGGATCTAGAAGATTCTAGTTTATGACGGCGTCACAATTAAAACGCGACGCCGTCACAGCGATATTCTTATAAATACAAACCCGAAATTAGGGTTTTATGTTGTAACAATAGAGATAAAAAAGGGGGACGAACCCTAGTCGTTTGGCAGCATATCAGGACGATTTTAGGGCCTTAAACCCTATTGTGCCTTCGTTTAATTCAATTTTAATCAAAGTAAAAGCACTATCTTCATCACTCAATATTTCTAGTTGTTTGATTCTTTATTGTCTTTATGTTTCTTGCTTTATCTTTAAATCAAGCTTGCTAAACTCTTTAATGTTGTTTTCATATATATAGTATGAAAACCTAGAATGAAGATCTTAGTGATGTTGCTTCATTGAGATGAATAATGCATGTTAGGCTTTAAGAAAACTAGCTTTTTGTCTGAATTACCATTGATACGTCTAGGTAAACATGATATGTGTAGGAAAGGATACCAACGTAACATCTTCATACCACATAGAGCCCTTTATATGGGGGATTTTTGGGGGTGAAATTTCCCAACTTTTAATATATTTCAATTGCATTTAATATACACCTTGGCGGGCTTGGTATATCTTGGATACTACCTTACATATATGTTTTGCCTCAACAGAAAATTAAATAGACGGCGGGTAACGTGTAATCATGATGTGTTGTAGTGTAAGGTTTTTTTTTTATATGATTCAAGTTTTAAATTTATATTTTGCCGACTCAACCAAAAACAACACTTTAACGGGCAGTGTACCCGATCGGTAGTAGTTTCGTGGTAAGTAGGGTGTCGATCACTGAGAGCGAGGTTAAATCTATCAATTTAATTAATATCGTTACTAATCTTATATAATTCTATTCTAAACCTAAGGTAAACCTATGTCAGTCTAAATCCAAATTCATAAGGAAAAGGGGGATATATAGCCTTGAGAGACTAGGCATGGTTTTGGTTGGAAGACTACAATCAATACAAGAAACTGTTAACCCACGCAAGCTAAATAACAAAAGATAAACGAGCGAGTTTGCACCTTAATAATACAACTGTATTAACCATTTTTAATCCCGAAAAATGTAGGAATGTTTATTTAGTGCAATGATTTCTTCACCGAGGTGGCATAACATTCTATGACTTAGGCGTTACATCATCCTACGAGACCTATACAGACGTTAATTCTGTCACAATTAAAGCATCCGCATAAAGCATCCGCATAAAGCATCCTTATTTGCTGATTATAATCTATCTTAGGGATTAAAGCAATGGTGATCTTGTTAAACCCTAGCTCATAGAGACTTTACCAACTTACCGCTTAATGACAATCTATACACTAGTAGTCCACTTGTCCAACTATCCAATGGAATTAGAACGTTATTTGTTGAATTATCTAGGTCACCTGCTAGTCATCCCAATCAATAAACCATTGGCAATATATGATCTATTACAAGTACACAACCAAACACCTCATAAAATAGGAAGATGAAAACACTCAAATCACTCAACTAATCTATGTGGTTACATGTAACTAATTCGCTCAATTGCTCGGTCGTGATGAGTATTCTATCATAAGCTTGGCAAGGATATACATATCCACCACTAAAGCCAAGGAGTAACAAGTTTATAAAGGTAAATATGGGTTTTTGTATGGAAAGGCGTACGGTTTGATCATTCTACAATCTTTCACCAGAAGTACCACTCCAACAAGGCAGC
Source organism: Tanacetum coccineum (assembly GCA_026074375.1). Lineage (NCBI taxonomy): Eukaryota > Viridiplantae > Streptophyta > Magnoliopsida > Asterales > Asteraceae > Tanacetum > Tanacetum coccineum. Next base: position 10,954 of record BQNB010071281.1, on the reverse strand, counting down.
TGAAGCACACATACACACCCCGAACGCCGGGATAGACATGAGTGTTCGATCACATCCCCATTCGAATTTAACTAACGGTTAGGATGAAGAATGATATAGGGTAGGAACCAGTTAACTTTCACCAAAATTCGTAAACCAACAAGGTACAAAACATGCATACATGGTCGGAACGTTGAAATAGACATGTATGTTCATATGGCTCCTCATTCGCGTAAAACTAGAGGTTAATCATTAGGTGAGAGGGAAGTAAATTGTTGTTAAATAAAATCAAGAAACAAATAGATTAAGGCTTAAAGTACAAGTTGCTAGACACTTATTTTCCCGACCATTATTATGACAAAGACACAACTATTTACAATGTATTGATCATAGATCAAAAACAAGAACCTAAGTTGGCGTTCCCATAACGGTCAACTCCCAAATCATCCCAAAACTTTACATACTCTATAAGGTAAGTGGCGATATCTTTCACTTTGTACAATACTCTACATCGTTGATTTTTGTCGACGTATCAATGAATAATCGGTCCTTCGTATAATTCCTTCAGTAATGCTCTTTCGCGAAACGATTATCTTCAAAATTTATTTCTCTCTATCTTTTTTTTACTAACTAAACTTCAAATCTCTGTGTAGTTTCACCATCTTCATGATCATAATAATTCCGGATAATTCCTTTGGTAATTTCTTCGTTCTTTGGATTCACCATTCATTGTGAATGTAGTAAAATCACATTAGCTTTGACTACTAGTATACATTCCCATTTGCAATGTGCAAATTTCCAACCGCACTAAAGATAGAAAATGACACAAGACTCGGGAAATACAGACTTTACACTTTAAGCAACTAGCAACTGTAAATTAAACTTAATCTAACAGGGTAGGTTAAGGTGTAAGGGTGTAACGAAATAAATAATTGGTGTAAATTCCTAAAGCAATGGCTCTACGGGTTGTTCTAGTGGATCGTCACTCTAAAGATGAGAGTGGAAGGGTTTAACGGGAGGTTAACTAACCAGTGTAGTTAGTTAATAAACAACATGTATAGGCGATTTGGTTGTAATCCTAAGATTTACCAATTTAAACAAGTTACTCCAATTAAATCCATAATACTCATTATTGTGGTCTCGAATAGATATACCAAGCCAAGTTCTAAAGTCTACAACATCACCGGCACACTCATATTTTGTGGAATTTGGGTAAACATTTGGAAACGGAAAGGTTAAATCCTCACAATATCTATCAAGGGTTATTGTGTGCGGGTTATGTAACATGTAATTTCACAAAAGTATGCTTGAAATTTTTTAAATTTGAGCATAATTTAAGCATTTTAGTGTGAAAAATAGGACAAGTAAACATTCTAATTCCATCCCCCCACTTGAATTATACAACGTCCTCGTTGTATATGTAAAACATTAAATACGGGAATTTAAAAAGAATTAGAATGAGAAACTCCCCTGATATTTGCTCGGTAGATTCTCCAATTTGCGTTTATGAGCAAGATCGTGTGTTGAACAGCCGTCTTGAGGTTTCAAGACTCCAACACTTCAAGATTTCTAGATTTGTAAATTCTCCACCAATATTCGTCGATATTTCCTTCACGAGGTCCTGTGTAAAATATAGGAAAAACAGGTGCATTCCTATCTTGGTATCTACGGTTAATTTAAACTAAACTAAAACAAACTAAATACGGGTCAGACTATGGATACGGCGTATCAAGTAGATGAATACGGCGTATTCGCAGAACTGACAATAATGTTTTTAAAGTTCATGAAAAATTAAGACCGATAACGTCCAGACATTCAATACATCGTATGGTATGGGGCGGATACGCCGTATTGAAGTCTGGGAAGACAAACTCGATAACAAAATTAAATAACGTTTCGGGTTATCTCCCTAGAAGCACTTTTGTTTAGAGTGAAGTCTTTAAGTTAGACTTTTCTTCGGCTTCCTTTCTTCACGTTGCTCTAGTCACCATCTATCCTTCGTCCATAATCTGAAAGATTTCTTGGTAAGCTTGGCACGCATCTCTTCTCGTCATAATAAGATCATCGTATTCATCTTCTTTTACGGCAACATACTCTTCATCATCATTGAACAAATATTTAATCATCATATATTTCCTTATGTTGCATACCGGCGGCTCATGAATTTGATTAGCAAAGAATTAGAACATTAGATCATTAGTATATGATGATGAAGAGGATTGTCCTTAAGAATTATGGCCTAATGCAGTAGAAACACCATTAGCAGTATTAACTTCTTTATTGCTGCTAGTGTCTTCTGCAGAGAGAAAGGCCACATTCTAAGAGTTTGAAGATGATCCAAAGGAACCTTTGATATCAGCTTCAAACACTTTTAGGTTATTGTATAGATCATCAATATCTAAATCATCTATACCATCTTTGTTCCTCATAATCAAGGCTACATTGTTCCATGATGAAGGTAGAGCTCTTAAAAATTTCTGATTTGCATCTTCATTAGAAACAGCTGCACCATGAACTTCTAGAAGGCTGATAAGCTTTTGAAACCTATCATATGCTTTATCTAAAAATTATGTGTTAGATACAAAAAAGTTTTCGAATTGTTGCTTTAAAACAGTCTTCTGCATCTTCTTAGATTCAACATTGCTACAAAATCTACTCTTGATAGCAGCCCACAGAGACTTTGCATCCTTTATTCCATGGAACCTTAATTGATACTCATCAGGAATAGCCAAAAGAAAAATGCTTTTAGCTTTTCTTTATCTTTGTCTTTGTAATAGTGCTTGAGCAGTCTTTGGAGGTACTTCAGTTTCAACACCATTTTCATTAGTTGTTACTTGTATAGGACCATCACCATTCAAGATCACTTGCCATAAACTATAATCTGTGTTAGTGAGATACTGCTCCATCCTCATGCTCCAAAGGGTATATTCACCCTTCTTGAGGATAGGAAGTTTTACAGTAGACACCATTTGAGGAGATTCTACTGGTGCTATTTGTGTTGCAGGTTCTTCACCAGACATTGTGTTTTATAGGAAGAGATCTAGATCTGATAAAGTTCTTCTTATTCAGAGTTTCTTCATAGGCTCTGATACCACTTGTGAAGTCCCAATGAACAGATCTTCTAGCCTGTTAAAGCTTAGTTAACTTAGATAAATCCAAACTAACTATAAGAGAAACTATGATTGTGAATACTACAAGTTATGCGAAATCTAACTTGCAATACTAAGAAGAACAATGAATACTAAACTTGAATATATTGATTGTAAATATTCTACCTAGGTTACAGAATAACTAACTATGAATTCATATTTCTAACTATGTCATAGGGTTCCTTTTATACACCAAGGAAAACCCTAATGGGCTTACAAAACGCGTATAATGATAATGCATATCTATTCCTAATATATCTCATGCATATCACTTTAGCAGTACTAACTATATAATACTAACATCACTAACTATTAACTAATAGTACTAACTATACTGATAGTACTAACATTTGTACTGGCAGTACTAACTAATATAACTAACAGTACTAACTACTTAGTCTATTTCTTCATTGAAGTGTTGGTTATTGTGGAGGTGTGGGGGTTGGAGTAGGGTAGGTCTGGAAGGGGGTTTGGTTTGTATAAGATTAGATTTTTTTTTTGTATTGATTTTTCTTATTTCTTGTAATTATTTATTTTTTTATAAATATTCCTTGTTATTTATTATTTTATATATTTTTTAAAATTTTATGTATTTGTATTTATACTGAAAATTTGTAATATTTATTATTTAAATATTAAATATTTTTTTTAATTAATTATATTCTGATTTTTAGTATCGAGGTGGTTGGAGTGGGACAGTGTGCTTTGGGGGGTGGGTTGGGGGCTTGGTTGTAGTAGTGGTGGGGGGGTTTGGGAGTGTGATCGGGGGGTTTCGGAGGTGGGTGTGGGGTTCTGGGGTGGGGTGGGTTTGGGGGTACGAGTTTTTTGTGAGTAGGTGGGGTAGGAAGATGGGCTGATGGGGTACATACTGAACGTAGATGGAATGGTAGGTTGTATTTGGTCATGTGGGTGGAGATGGGTGGGGGGTGTGGATTCGGTGGCGGGGTGGTGTATGGGTTTGTGTTGCTAGGTGGTGGTTTTAGGGTTTCGGTGGGTTATGTGTGGGGGGGTTGGTGGTGGGGGGGGTGTTGTGAAGGTGGGTGTAGGGGATGGTCCTGTGGGGGTTGATTGGCAGTGGGTATGGTTTAGGTAGGGTTGGGTTTCGTGAGGGGAGTGTGAGGTGGGGGTTGGAGCGGGATATTGGGTTGTTGGCTTAGGGTTTCAAGGGTGGTAGGTCGTGAGTTATGGGTTTAGGGTGATGGTTAGGGTGGGGGATCTGTGCATTTTTTGGGTGGTTGCGGTGTTTTGGGGAGGTTGGGGGGTGGTTGTGGAAAGGGCTAAGGGTGGTTTGGTAGTAGGGGGTGGGGTTAGGAGTGGGTGGGATGGGGGTTTGGGTTAGAATTGGGGGAGTTAGTAGCGGTTTTATAGTGAGAGAGATATTTTGATTTTGGGCCCCCCCCATTGTTTAGATTGTCTTAAGGTTTGAGGAGGTCAGTTTAGTCGTTGTTGTGTTAGGGTGTGTGAGTGGTGGGGTGAGGTTTGGGTTGGGGTGGGGTGGGGGTTCGTGGGGCTGGGGTTCGTGGGGGAGATATGGTTGTGTTTGCTTGGTAGGGCTGTTTGTGGGGGGGGTGTGGTTTGTTGGTGTTTCGGTGGTAGTGGGGAGGTTTTTTTGGGAGGTTGGATGTTTGGTGCTTTTATATTTTTATTTAATATTTTTTTATTTATTTGTAAATTATTTCCTATCATTAGTTATGTTTTTGGATTATTTTCGTTGATTTTTTATTTCTTTAGCTTGAAGGCAATTTAGTACATCTTTATATGTTGTTTTCTATTATGTAATACTCTTATTATGGAGTCCGGTGGCCTGTGCGGGCGCTGAGTCAGGATGAAACGAGAGGGGTTACCCGGGAGTGGTTAGAATGGGTGGGTGGTTGTGGTGTTTGTGGTGGTGAGTTTGGGGGGTAGGGGGTGTTGGGCTGTGGTGGAGTAGGATTGGGGGAGTGGAGGGTGTTTATGGGGGTTTGGATTGGGGCTGTTAGGGGCTCCTAGTGCGGGTGATTGGTGGGGTCGGTTGAGTGGGTGTGTGGCGAGTATTTGTGTGGGGTGGGTGAGGGGGGTGTTGTTTGGGGGTGGGAGGGGTATGGGTAGTTAGGGGCCGGGTGGGGGGGGGTTAGATGGGGATTAGGGGGGGGGGTTTGAGGGGAGCTGATGTTGGGGTGGTTCCTGGTTTCGCTAAAGGTAACGTAGGGGTGATATGGTTAGACGAGTGTAGTATGGTAGTGTGTAATGTGAAGTTTGGCGTGTTTATTGTTGTTTTGTGGTTTGCGGTGTTATTAGGTTTTGGGGGATGGTGTGAGGTGGGATGTTTGTTTGGTGATGGTAGGATGAGGGTCTGTAATGGTGTTAGTGGTGTATTGAGCAGCTCTTTTTTTTATTTAGTTTGATTAATAGTTATATTAATTTTTTTTTTGTATTTTTAATATTTTATAGTAATATTATATAATTTTTTAATTAAAGATAATAATTATGTCATTAATTTTATTTTAAAAATATAAAATTTTTTTTACTATTAATTTCACTCCCTCTATATTTTTTATATATGTTAACTTTTTAAAATATTATATATGTTGATTTTTAATAAAATTTGATTTTTACATTGTATTATTTAACTATAATAATTTTATTTAGAATTGATTGTTAATTGTTAATTTAATAATTTTTAGCCGTTTATAAATGTGGGGATTTAGTCGATATATCCTGGGAGTTATCTAATTAGCGATGGGGTTTTGTTGCTTCGATTATCGTGGGTTAGGTAGGGGTGGTGGGGTGTATTTGGTGGAGTTTTGGGGCGGGGTATTGGGCTGGTGGTGAGTGTGGTTGGGCGATTGGGGGGGGTAGGTGGGGTTCTGAGGGGGATGGGTTGAGTACGGGGGAGTGAGGGGTTATGTGGGTCGGTCGTTGTGTAGGATTAAGGGATGTTAGTGGCATGTTGGAGGGGGTTGAGTTGTTAGTTGTAGGGAGGATGGCGTGGACGTATGTGTTGTTGGTGGTGTTGGGTGATGGGTGGGGGTGTTGTGGTTTAGACAGTGGGGTGTGGTTGTGGTGGTGGTAGTTTGGTGCTCTCGCCACTGTACGTATGCTACCTCACGCTTTCTCCGCTCGCGATCCCCGTCCTACTTGCTGCCCTGACATTTTAGCATTTTTTTTTTTATTTTGATTCTTATTTTATTATTGTGCGGCTTATATATTTGCAGTACTGGGTAGGGTTGTGTTTGATGTTGTGCATGTCCCCTACCCCTCTTCCCCTCAATGTTGTGGGATTTGAGGTGGTTGTATTGTTGATATGGGTTGGTTTAGGGGGTTATATGTGGTTTAAGGGGGTGTGGTTTTATATTGACATATTGTTATTCTGGTATAAATTTAAGGGCGTTTGTGTTTTAGTTGTTCCGGAGTTGTGGTGGGCTTTATAGCTCCCCGCCCCCCCAAATGGGGGGTTGTTAGGTGGGCGTTTTGGTGTACGGGGTGTCTTTTGATTTTGGGTGGAGTGTGGTCAAGTGTAGCATGGGTGGTTGTACTGGGGGGTTGAAGTATGTCTTTTGTTGTGTGTTTAACCTTCTTAGAGTAGGAAATTATGCTTTTTCAGTGTTTGAAGGGGGTTTAAGGGGAGTGTGTTAGGTGTGGAGTGCTGGGTGTTAGGGTGGGGGTGTGATCGTCGTGTAGATGTGTGATGGGGGGTGTGGTGTTTGTGGTTGGTAGAGGCGCGAGGGGTTTGGGTGGTTTTGGTTGTGGGGAGTGTAGGGGTTTTGGGTGTGGTATGGGAGGTGTGTGGTGGTGGTTGGGTGCGCATTGTGAGGGCTGGTGCATTGTGGTGGGGGTTGAGGGCCGATGTAGGTGGGAGCGCGTGGCGTTGTGAGTGTGGGGTAGGATTGGTTAGGGTGGAGTGATTGTTGAGGCTGTGGGTGGGGTTTTGGATGGGCGGGGAGTGGGGGGGTAAGTTGGTGGGGTGTTGGGGGGGTTGGCAGTTTTTGGGTTTACTTAGCTGGGGTGGTGGGGTGGTGGGGTTGGTATCTGGTTGGGAGTGGGGAGGGGTGGGAGTGGATGGAGTGGTGGGGGGGGGCGGGGTTTATGGGGTCTGGTGGGGGTGTTGGGGTGGTGGGAGGTGGGTGGAGGGTTGGGGTTGGGGGTGGGATTTGGTTGGTGTTTGTGGTTTTGTAAGTGTGGTTTGGTGGGAGGAGAGAGGGGCGGGGTTGGTGGGGGTGTGGGGGTAAGGTCCCCCCCCCCTTACCCCCCCGCAGGGGAGGGCTATGGCTCCCCCTCCGACACCTCCCCCCTTGGTGGGTATTTGCGTCGTTTGGTTGGCGGTTGGGTTGGGAGTGGGTGGAGAGTGGGGTGGTGTTTGGAGGGGGAGTAGGGTGTTGAGGTGTTTAGGGTCTGGAGGGTTTTTGTTCGCTTGGGGGTAATTGATGTGTTGGTATAGTGTTAGGGTGTTGGCAGCGTAGGCGTTGAGGTGGGGGGTTTGGTTGGGGGGCGGGTTCGGTAGGGGGGGAGTGTTAGAGGGTCTGCGGTGGGGTTGTTGTGTTGGTGGGGGGCTTTGTAGTGCGGGGGGGGGGTTTTTTTGTTTGTGGTTTGTATAGTTGTGGGTGGTGTCGTGGTGGTGTTGGGGGAGTTGGGGTGTTGGGGTTGGGGGGTGGTTGTTGGGGTGAGTGTGGTTGTTGTGGGTTGTGGACGTTGCGGTCCGGGTGGTTGTGCGCGCTGTAGGCTTGTTGGGTTGGGGTGGGGGGGGAGTGTTGGGTGGGGGGTTAAGTGCTTGGTTTTGTGTATGGGGTTGTGGAGGGGGGGGTGCAACGTATGGGGAGGTTGGTGTCGGTGGGAGTGTGCGTGAGGATTGGATTGGTGTGGGGTGTGTCTTGGTGGTGAGATCGGTGGTTAGGGGGGGGGAGAGGAGAGTGCTGTGTTGTGGTGAGTTGAGTGGGTAATGATGGGATGGGTTGGGGTGTGGGGTTGAGGCCGGGGGTTGTAATATTGGGGGGGGGGGTTGGGGGGGGGTGCTTGGGGGTTGAAGGAGGGGGTGTGGGGCGGGGGAAGGGAGTATGTGGGGGGGGGGATGAGGGGTATATACACGCGCGATGGAGGGGTATGTGTGGGTGGGGTAGGGGTTGGAGTGATTTCGGGATCGGGGGTTGGGGGGGGCGGGGGGTGGGATGAGTGGGGGGGGGGGGTGGGGGGTTGTGTGGGGGGTGTGGGGTTGGTGGGGGGGGGGGGGTGGGGGGTGGGTCGTGGGTGGGGTTGAGGTAGGGGCGGTTGGGGAGGGGTTGGTGGTTTTGTTGGGGGGGTTGGTGGGGGGATGGGAGTCGGGTTATTGTAGGTGTTTGGGGGGGTTATGGTGGGGGGTGGGTGAGGTTTTTTTGTGTGTTGTGTATGGGGGGTTGGTGGGGCGGGGGTTCGTGGGGGGGGGTGGGTTGTTGGTGGGGTGGGGTGGGGGGGTTGTGTTGGGGGGTGGGTTGTGGGGGGTGGGGGTTTTGGGGGTTTGTTTGAATGGTTGGGGTGTTGAACCTGGTTTATTTTGTTGTTTTTATTTTTAATTATATATATAATTTTTATAACTTTTTGTTATATTTTTTTTCTTTTTATTTTTTTTTTTTTAATTATTTTTTTTATTATTCATTATTGTTTATAAAATGTTTTTTTTATGATTATTTAATGTTTTTATTTGTTTTTTCTTTTTTTATAAAATTATTATTGCTTTTTAATTTTTAGTTATTTTTTATTTCTATTTGTTCCCCCAGCACGCCTACCTCCATATTCCTTATTATATTATGCGCATATCACTTTTAGTAAGTACTAACTATTAATACTAACAACAGTAACTATTAACTAACAGTATAATATTACTAATTAGTACTATCATTTTTAATGGTATTGAGTACTAAACTATATAATTGCGTACTAAAACTACTTAGTCTATTTCTTCAGTCTTTAGCAGCAATATCAATCTTGAACCAGTAGTAGTAAAGTAGTGCTGGCAGTAGTAACTCAAAATTCCTAACAGTTTGATGGTTTTGGTATAATTTTATAGACTAATTAAGCGTTTTTTAATAGTTGGATTATGTCAAAAAAGTTGTTTTCATAGGTTTTGGGTTGATCAAGTTTGACCAGATTTGACTTGACCGTAGCAAGTAGAGCAATTTTTGAAATCTAAATTAGGCTTTTGAATATTAAAGGATGTTCTAAGGTTTGTTTTGATATAAAGTGGGCCTTGTAACTTCTAAAATCAAAGATTTTACGTCCAAGTCAAGTTTGGGTATTTTTGGGGTAAAAAGTCAACTACGAAGTTTGACTTTTGAAAGTCAAACTTGCGCATATTTTTGAATATAGGTTATAATGAGCTATGGGTTAGTAATTTTAGTTAATTAGTAACGAATTATGTTAGATATTAGAAAAAGACTCGGTCACCCCATGCATTTTTCCGTTTATTATAGCTCGTAGTTAATCGTTTAATGTATAAGATTCGGTATTGGGCTGGGTATTAAACCCAACGTGTAAGCCTACTACAAAGGCCATTTGGCCGGTTTGTAACACACTATATAAGCCTCTTCCATGCCATGGAAGAGGTGGTTAGTCATTTCATTATACAAGTCACATTTTCTCTTACTAGAAAACTTTCTCTCTCACTTTCTCTCTCTAGATTTAGCTAACCCAACAATCTTCCATTGTGCTATGATTTCTAATATCCTACATATGGTATCAGAGCTCATAGGATGATTAGATCATTTGTGTGTGCGTTTTAGTGCTTGGTTTAGATCAAAAGTTGAGTTTTAGGAGGTTTTAGCTCTTGCTCTTGAGTATCATTGATTTTCATGTTACTTGTGTTAAAATTCATGTTTTTGTAGTTGCTATAGCCTTCTAGTACTCATTTGTGCAAAATAAACCAAGTCAAAACGTTCAAAAGGGTGATTTTTAGGTGTAAAAGTTCGAAGATCATCGCAGCGGTTTGATATTCTATTTGTTGTTAGTCGCAGCGGTTTGGTTTACTATTCTGGCGGTTTATAAGGCAAGTACAGTGTTTTGGCGATGTATCAGGTCGTACACTATGCTGGCGGTTTGTCGTTTCTAACAGCGGTTTGTCTTATTAGGCAGAGGTTTGTCAGTAGCGGTTTGTCTTCTAGTGTAGCGTTTTACTAGTAGAGATTTGGTAATTGTAGCGGTTTGATCCGTAGCGTTTTACAGGTTTTTGAAGACAATTTCTCATAGCGATTTGTGAAACAAACCTTTGTCAATTTCATTTCTTGGTAGCGGTTTGGTATCTTATCTTCATAGCGGTTTACCTACTTTTCTTAGTAGCGGTTTAGAGCTTTGATACCATAGCGGTTTACAAGTTTTTGAAGATAATTTCTCATAGCGATTTGGGAATCAAACCTCTGCCAATTTCATTTCTTGGTAGCAGTTTGTTGTTTCTTCTTCATAGCGGTTTGATAGTAGCTGTTTAAACACTAATCTAGCGGTTTAGTACACTGTTTGGAATTTGGACTATTTCTCAAACTTAACAAACGTAACAAACTCAAACAACAAAACACTTAAACAAATATCACCACCTTTAACATACAATAACTAATCATTGTTCGATCATCTTAAATCATTTCACAATCAATTAAGATGGCTAATCTCTCAGAAGATATCCAATGTGCCGGTTCCGATACCCAAGCACCTATGCTTGATAGGACTGACTTTACATCATGGCAACAACGTATTCGACTGTACTGTTAGGGTAAAGAGAATGGGGTGAACATCCTGAAGTTGATTGATGAATGACCTTTTTAGATGGGAACATTTCAGGAAACACTTGCTAAAGGGAATGAAGGTGCCTTACATCTAGGTCCAGAACGAGC
>BQNB010071280.1:12883-32822 GCA_026074375.1 Tanacetum coccineum | reverse complement strand
GTATATGAGAATATGATCAAAAAAAATACTAAAACAAACTTCCTCGAAAACTCCTTAAAGACTGAGTTCATCAGGGATTGAAATGTAGAAGGAACATTAGTGAGTCCAAATGGCATGACTAAGAACTCATAGTGGCCCTCGTGGATTCTGAATGCAGTTTTGTACACATCACCTTCCTCCATTCTTATTTGGTGATACCCTGATCTTAAATCCAACTTTGAGAAGAACTTAGAACTACTTAGCTCATCAATCAACTCTTCCACTATTAGAATTGGAAATTTATCTTTCACTATAGCCTTGTTCAATTGTTTGTAGTCTACACACATTCTCCATGTGCCATCCTTTTTTTTCACCATTACTATAGGTGATGAGAAAGGACTTTGGTTGTTTCTAATCACCCCTGACTTTAAAAGTTCTTTGACCAGTAGCTTAATTGCATCCTTTTGACTAGGGTGATGTTTATAGGGCCTAATATTGACTGTAGGAGTGTTTGGCACAAGGGGAATTCTATGATCATGGGTTCTTTTAGGTGGTAGCTCCTTAGGCACATCAAACACTGACTCAAAATCTTTCAACACGGCCTCAACATCTTTGGAATGAGAGCTTTCAGCTTCCATTTGCATAAAAGTTGCAGGGCAAACACACACACTCATAGCAGAGAGTTCAGCTGTTACAAGCTTTTTCCCCTGCCTTTGCTTGCCTTGCATCCAATGTATAGTAGCTTGTTGAGTGCCCCTCAAGACTACCTTCTTATTGTTATAAGTATACTCCATTACCAAATTTTTGAAATCACACCTAATCCATCCCAATGTTGACAACCACTAGATTCCAAGTACCATCCCACACCCTCTTAATGGTAAAATCATAACATCAAAAGTGTAGGTAACTCCTTGAAACTCCCAAGAGAAATCCTTACACTCATACAAACTACTCATGACATGTCTATTTGCCACAAATACTTCTAATGGACATATTTTCCTGAGTTTACACCCCAATTTCCTAGCAGTGTTCCAATCCAAGAAATTGTGTGTACTTCCACAATCTACCAATGTATGAACCACATTCTTTCTCACATAGGCTCTAACCCTCATGGTCCTATAACTGTTTTTACCAGTTAAAGCATTCAAAGAAATCAAAGGTGGCTCATCAATCAAACTAGTAGTGTAAGTACTCATAACCCCCTCCTCAGTCAACTGCATTTCCTCATCTTCTTCCATACCCAATACTTCCCCTATCACTTCTAAAGAATACAACTGTCCACTACACTTATGGCCAGGTGCATACTTTTAATCACATAGAAACATAGGTGCTTAGTCCTGTTTTCCTCAAATTCTTGTTGAGTTAGTTTTTTAAAAGGCCTGTTTGGCATAGGGGTGTGGTTCTGAGCAGGCATGGTAGTGACATTTCTAGTTACATTTCCCCTTCCCTTATTGAAATTAGTAACCATATTGTTCTTATTTCCAGCTGTCAATGACAAATGTTTGCCTTGTGATACTGATTTACTGGCTTCTTGCAGTTTGGACAAACAAAACACATTAGTTAAAGTGGTTGGCTTAAACGTTCTAACAGCATAAACACTGTCTTCCTTTAAGCCCCCAATGAATAAGCTAATATCATAAGCATAACTTAAATCAACTTTATTCAACAATTCTTTAAAAGAGTCCTGGTATACCTGGACACTTATAGTTTGCTTGAGATTTTTTAGTTCCACTACTGGATCTTCAAAAACTGATTCAAACATCTTCTTTACTTGTATTTAATATACCTCCCATGTATCCACCTCACCAAACTTACTCATGAAATGATTATGCTAGTTTAGTGCTTTTCTAAACAAATTCATTAAGACCAATCTTATTTTTTGTTCATCTTCCCTAATATCATCCATCTCAAAGAACTTATTAACTTTGTACAACCAACTTTTCACCTCAACACCATTAAACTTAAGGAACTCTAGTTTAGTCAATCTACCCTATGAACCTTCATTTTGTCCATTTTGACCACCATTTCCCTTCTTTCACTAGTGCCTTCCACATTGTTAAGTCTGGTTTCTAACGCTTGAATTGATTGAGCTAATTGAGTAACTGATAAAGCTCAAATTATACATGTTTTTATATGCATTATCTATGCTTTTATGTATATTTATTGGTTAATTATAATAACTTTCGATACTTAATTAAGTATATTTGCTATTGTAGCTTCATGTGACATGTCGTGGAAGAAAATGGAAGAATACACGAATTTCACACATCTCACACAAATCAATCCTATTCGATTACACACCTCAAAATAGGGATTTTTAGGGATAAAGGCTTGACAAACCTTTGATCCAACCATCCCTTGGTACCACAACATCCTTTGATCATACTTCCACTCAATCGAAGTTGTGTTGGATGATATTGGCTTGTTATTTCATGATCCTACAAGTGTGGTGACAGCACCTTAAAGATTTAGGATAATAGGAATCAATAGCTTGGGTTATTGATAAGAGATTTCGGTTAGAAAAGCTTGTAATCTCCATCTTTTGATCTTATAACTTTGGTACACTTCTATTATCTTTTGATATGAAAGTTTCTGAATTTTATGAGTTCAATATGTGTATTACTTGTTTGATTATGGAGTAGTCATCTTGTGTTTGTTTCGGCAATATGTGATCTTGGATATAGAGCGTTTGGTTATGTGTTTATTAAATTGGTAAAACATATTTTATACAAAAATATAGGTCGAAAGGGTTCTTTATATATGTGTTTAATCATTCCACCTGATATATTGGTTATAATAACTTATAAAGACCGAAAGGATTTGTTGTTATTAATCGATATACTCACTCGTTATATTTAAAGGCCGAAAGGATTTGTAACTTGTGAAATCTTTATTCTCTCAACTTGTAAACACTACCCTAAACACTTCATTGTCATAGTGATCATTGCGTAAACAAACATACTTTAATCATTTGCTTGAATCATCCTTTTATTGCTTTCTTTGCAAAATTTATGTACGTTTTGGTTAATTTGATCCGTGACAATCTTATTAACCTTAACACCTTAATTACAAACTGTGAAAACTTTAATTCTTATGGAACGACCTGGACTTACCTAAGCTATACTATACACGAAAGGGTATACTTACCCGAGTGTGGTGTTTTTAGTAAAAATCGGTATTTCTAGTATTATAAATTTAAGACTTATAAAACACACATCAAGTTTTTGGAGCCGTTGCCGGGGAATTGTTTAAGTTCTTATCAGTTTGTTTGTTTGATTTTGGTGCTATTTTGTTTCTTATCAAGTTATTTACTATTTTGCAAAACAAATTTGCAAACTCGCCGTACAGTTTTCTGGCAAATTGAACCAAAAATTGTTTTTTCTTCAGGAAGTACACCGCACATTATATTTGTGCGCTGGTTTTTCTGAAAACCCAGGAAGTACGCCGTACTTTACCCAAGTACGCCGTACTTTCTGCAAAAATTTCACCAACAGAATCAAAATTAAAACCAAAACCAAAACCCATAACTGCTTTTGTCAGGTTATATAATCATCTGATTATATTACCTTGTAAATTTGTTCATATTTAGTTTATTAAAAAAAACAAAAAAAGCAAAATTTATAGAAAACACTTTTCCTAAAGTACGCCGCACTTATCTATCTAAGTAAAAAATATATCTTTTTATCTATTTATCCTTATTTTTTATAAAATATATCTAATATATATCCTACATATTCTCTAATATATATATATATAATATATATATATATATTATATAATATATATATATATATATATATATATATATATATATATATATATATATAAAATGTCTTTTTGCAAAACCCTTAAAGTATGTATAAATCCACGATCTTGGGGAAAACAACTCGTAAAACCATTATCTAAATTAAATAAAAATATGAAAAAGAAGACATGTAAAATTAAAACTATCCAAAAAGAATCCGTCGAGGTCGAGGTACTCAAATCTTCAACTCAACATTCTTCCGTTAATGAAGTTATATATCTAAAGAATATGTTGAATCCCAACCTAGTTCACCACCCCAAGAATTAATAAATCTTGATCCTGATGATCAACCCATATGGGAAAGTGCTAAGACTGTAGCACTGATTCCTAATTCCATTATTGTTCGACCTAATGTTGATGACAATTTTGTTATCAATAGTACTAACTTGAAAATAATTCGGGAGAATAAATTCGATGGTCAATTACAGGACGATCCGTGATATGTGTGAAAACACATATCTGTTTTATATCAAAAAAATAGCCCTAAAAAGACAAAATTATGCTTAAAATGCTTGTATATTTCTTGTTTTGTCTTTGTGATTATGTAGGTACGGATATTACAAAAATCTCAAGAAAACGGTCAAAATCGGACAATCACGGACACGAGACGGAAAAGAGAATACAAGAGCCGGGAGAATGCTATCAAGGTCAAAAGTCAACCCTTGGTCAACCACTAAATAACAAAACCCTAAAATTTCCAAAACAGTCCCTCATTATAAATCAAATTGCAAAATACATCCCTAAGCCCTAACGGTGTTAACTCTTTAATATATAAGAGTTAACACTCGTTATCCTTTATTTACCCACAAGCCCAATCCCTTTATAAATAACCATGGCCCAAATACCCAAGACCAAAGTCAAAGCCCGATTTACCCAGTCAAATCCCAACGTTCATAGACAGTTAAAAAGGGCGCGAATCCCTTTTTACTGTTCATCATCCTCTTCAGACAATTGCCCGTCAAAATCAAAGGGTAAAGTAAAATTGACAGCATGGAATAATGATTCAAGTATCAAGGAACACGCTGGCAAGGGAAAACGTCATTGGAAGCTTCTCATTGGTGGAAACCCAAATGAAATGACACGCGGCTAATGACAAGAAACACACCAATCATTGGGATTTTGTGCTAAATCACTCACAAAAGAAGCACAATGAGTCTGACACACGGAATGCCACGTTGGCAATCCGTGTGATCACTCATTCAATCCAACGGCTCAAATCAAGGATCCAATGATGAGAGAAAATTCAAGGGACAAGATCAAAGGGATTGAGGAGCGTGGCTATGACCTAGAAGTTTCATTTGCAGGCTATAAAAAGCCCCTCACACTCACACACAGGATGTTCTCTTCTTTTTCCTTTAATTTCTAGCTTAAATGTATATTTAGTTTTTAAAATTAGCTTATGTAATTTTACTTTTCCAGCTTATTGTACTCTCAATTTCAACTTATTGTAATCAGTTTTATTATTAATGAAAGCATCCTTAGTTTTTATATAAACTGTTTTACCTTAAAAGCTTTTATTACTCTCAAATGTTCTTATCTAATGTTACACAAGCTCCTATAAGCTCATCATAAGCTCTTTGAGTCTCTAAGCTCAAATTGAGCTCAAATAAATCATCTAATCTACTTAAACAAATAAAATCAGCTAAATACCTTTGCTAAATGGATTTTGAGCTTTTGGATGATAAGCTTACAATGGAAGAGCTTATGGGACCTTTACTAGCTTATCATTGATAAGCTAGAGCTTGTAGACAGCTCATTTGAGCCTTTATTGCCTTTGTTTAGCTAAGGCTATTGTAAGTCTTCATTTATCTTTCTGTCTTAATTTTCCTAGTTTAATATTGCTTAATCTGCTTATTTACTTGCTTAATTGTGCTTAATCCTGTCTTAGTATGCTTATTGATCATGTTTGAGTGTCTGTTTTCTAGATTGATAGTGTAGATCTTAGTTTTTCTTATTTGTCTCATAAATCTTAAAAAATCAAAAAAATAATTAGCATAGTTAGTAGCTTATAGATTCTGGCTTAATTTCTTATTGATGAATGCTTAATAAGGTTGTTAAAAGTTGTGAGTCATCTGGTATTAAAACTTTACTCATTAAATCTTACATTCATAAGCTAGAAATGGATTTAAGTGCAATAAAGGGGTGTTTGGGACAAGCAGTATTAACTACAAGTTAATACTGTTTGTGGTCCTTTGATCCTTTAGTTACATTTGAATTTCCAAAACTAGGTTTATAAGTGCAGGATTTATAAGTTTGATTAGGAATAATTAAGTTTTCATAAGTTTTCTTATTGCTATATTGAATCTGTGATAATTCTGCCAATTCTAGTTTCATTTTAAGCTCAGGTAGAATTTAGCTAATCTAGTTTAATTATTTGAGTTAACTTAGGAGTTTTAAAAAGTGTAGGAATCAAGTTCTTAGATCTGCATTTATAGGTTTTGAGACTTTGGTCATTTACATGTGAACTGCATCAGATAATGAAAACAACAAAGAGTCCATTTTCTAGCTTAAATTTCAGATGGTAATTGTAGTTTTTAGGATTTGATTTTCATAGCACAAGTAGGTCTAGGGTCATTAATCATTAGTATTAGCTTACTCTTTCAAAATAAGCTCTTTTGATTATCTGTTTTTAAGCTGCAATTGTGCTTTTTGTCTTTTCAAAACTCAAAACAAACTCAGTAACTGCTGAGTATTTTGACTGTTTTCAAAGTGCTTTTTCATTAAGCTCTCATTATTCAAAACAGTTTTAAAAAGCATTTTCATTAAGCATTTGAGTCAAGCTTTCAAAATATATAAGCTTC
Source organism: Tanacetum coccineum (assembly GCA_026074375.1). Lineage (NCBI taxonomy): Eukaryota > Viridiplantae > Streptophyta > Magnoliopsida > Asterales > Asteraceae > Tanacetum > Tanacetum coccineum. Next base: position 26,237 of record BQNB010071280.1, on the reverse strand, counting down.
ATTTCTTGTAGAGCTTATTTGCTAGCTTAATATAAAGCTCAAAAGTAGCTTAAGGTCTGTTTGAATTTAAGTTTTCATAAGTGCTTATTGTGGTTTTCAGTTTATGGCTTGGTCTTTTGAACTTATTTCTTTCATTTCCAGCTTATTAGGGTAGGCTTAGGATTAAAATTAGCTTAAAGTCTTTTAGTGATAGCTTAATTTAGTTGTAGCCTTTAAGAAATTTTGAAAAAGCCAAAAAATATAAGTAGTAGTAATCTGTTTGCTTTGTTAAGCCATTTCTGGCTTATTTTCTTGTTTTCAATTAAGTTTTTCATAATCATTTGTTATTTTTAATTAATTTTCGAAACTTAAAAATTTTAAAAAGCCATAAAAAATAGAAAAAGTTTTTAGAAAATTACAAAAAAATAGTTTTTAGTTTTAGAATAAATTCTTTTAGGTTTATAAGCATTAAAATCATTTTTACCCTTTTTAGAGATTCTTATAATTTCAATTTTTAACTTTTTAATTAGTTTTTATAAAATAGGAATTTTTTTATTAAAGAAGTTTACTAATTAGTTTTCTCTGAGTTTTTATAATATTTTAGACTTTTCTAAGTTTAATAAATTCATTTTTTAGAAATTTTTGGATTAATTTGCTTTTTTTAGGGAGTTTGTAAAAATTGTGTTAGAAATTCGTTTTTAATTCATAAAAATTTTAGTTTAAAAAATACAAATAATATATTCCTTTTATAGAAAATTTTATTTTGTCATTTTTTAAGATTACATTCAGGAAATTTACTCATGTTTTTAGGATTAATTTTGCCTTAGTTGATAATTTAGACGCGTTTTTAGGATTTCCCGTTTGCATTTTTAGTAAAAATTTAGTTGATTTAATTGTGTTTGGTGTTATTTGCTTTATTTTTCTTGTAGAAATAGATAATCAAATCAATCTTCGTTACCATTCAAATCATTGTCCAAACAAGAACGTGGTTTCAATTTCATAAATCGTTGGGGAAACGACCCGGGAATCATACTTCCGGTTATATATTGATTTTCTTTGTAAGTTTTGACTTATTACCTTGGTCAAAGGTGATTTGTTGGAATCTGCTTAAGTAGAATTAATATATATTATTATATACTATATTTATAACCAATCAAACTCCTTGTTTGGAACCCTTGGAAAAATGTGAAGAATCTTCCAAAATAGTTCAACATCCACTTCAAACTTCTTGTCATCAAGTTGAAACTGATAGAATGAAGATTTTTTGAACTTTTTGATGGTGAACCAGAATTGCTGCATGTATATTTCAGGTACATCAACAGTAATAAGGAAAGCATTGTAGCATGGATGGAGAACTTCATTTTGTAATGATAGTCTAGAATGACTTGATAAGTTAGGATCTCTTCTGTAGATCCTCATGTTGCTTGTGAACTAATCTTGACTTGATCAGCGTGGGAAACTAATGCTTGATCACACGTGCGGCTTGTTCGAATTTCTTCTTGATTCATGATTATGCTTAAGAATTATCTCAATTACAGTTTTATATACAATAATATATATATATTATATATATATATTATAGATACATATACTATATATATATATATTTTAAAATATATATATATATATACTAGTTATATACGTATATATAATTATAATTGTATATATAGATATAATAGATCGTTACCCTTGAAGAAGGTGAATTATCATCATCGGAAGAAACAATGATTTGAGTGGCAACATCCGGATGCCATTGCAGAACTGAGCATCTTCTTCTAACCGAATATGATAAACTGTAAAATAGAAGATGAGTTTTTAAAGATACGTATAAAGGACTAATGTATTCTGGATGAACTTTCTAGATTGTAATGATAATGAGATATAGATAAGTATAGTAATATCAATATGAGGCGTAGTATGTTAAAGTGTGTGGTTTGAACTTTATTTTGGTATTTTGGTTTTGGGTAGTTGATATATTTATTGTTTTTTATAGTCAAACACAATTCGTATAGCTTGGCTAAAGTTTGGTTAAGTTGTGCATATAGGTCATAGGTCACAGTTCAAATCTTATCAATGTACTTATTTTTAGACCTAATTCCGAATTTTATAAATTGTGAGTGTATGTCATCAATGACGGTGGCGCATACGTAAACAAAATCATATTTTCACACTCATTATCTATCCTCTCTTTTCCATATTATGTGTCTATAACTATATATTATATTCTTTATAATTTATATTATAAGTTAGGGATCCCGGTGAGAAGTAAATTAAAATTACCAGGAAGTTTGTTGAGAAGTGGATCTATAAACCACAAATTTGAGCTGCAATGCTTGGATCGCATATTTCTTGTATGTTCTAGTTGCACAATTTTGAGTTTCGGAACGTTAATTTGATGTTGTAGATGTTGCAAACTTAATTTTCATGATGTTTGCCACATGTAGGGAACAGAAAACAAAACGAAATACATGAAATGCATTATATTGCACGTTATATACATCTAAATTAAAAGCTAAAAATCCACTATGATGCATCTAAGTTATGAGATGCACTCGTCTTATTTAAGTCGGTACATCTCGAATATACGGTTATAGTTACTCTTATGCCCTTCTTATTTTAAGAAAACTTTCTTCCTAACTACTAATAATTGTATAATAGTATATACGTATATATATAATATATAATATTATATATATTATAAAAATACATTTTGATTGTACAATAGAAGTATGCTACAGTGCTTCTACTGATACAATGGCAATTCATTTTTGGGCCTGGGCTCACCACTTTGGGCCTGGCCTAATTGTTTTTTTTAATTTTGTGCAAAAACCAGGGGGAAAAAAATATTACTAAAGTACGATTCAACTTTAAAATATCGGACATTGTTACAAACGTGAAAACCTTTACGATGGGACATTATTAAACAGTGTCATTTAAAAAAAACCCATATAGCAAAAAAAAAACAAATGTTTAATAAATACAGTAAAAGTACATTGCTCTTACCATTACAATGGTAAATCATTTTGGGCCTGGGCTCCCACTTTGGGCCGGCCCAATTTTTTTTTTAATTTTTGGCACAAAATAGGGGGAAAAAAATATTACAAAAGTACCGATTCAACTTTAAAATAATCGACATAGTCATAAACGTACAACTTTAGATTGCATTAAACAGTGTCATTTAAAAAAAAAAAACCATATAGCAAAAAAAAATAAAGGTTTAAACAAGAGGCCCAACACATAAGCCCATATAAAAACAAAACTAATTCAAACATGAGACAAAAAAAATCGCAGAAAAAAAACTAAAAAAATAATAATTACGCCCGCAACAACTCGCGGGGGAGACATAAATCATATAAGAAAAAAAAAACAAAAATTTTTAAACTATGATACGCGAAAATAAACCCGACTATTAATCATGAAGACCGAAAAATTAAACCCGACAAATAAAAATAATATAACCAAAGAAAAAAACATTTAAACATGAGGCCCAACACATAAGGTCATATAAGAAAAAAAAAACTATTAAACATGAGAACGAAAAAATAAACCCGCACAAAATTAAAAAGATAATAATAATAATAACAATGGCCCGCAACAACGCGCGAAAAATTAACGTCCCGCAGCAACGCGCGGGTAATCCTGCTTGTATATATATAAAGAAAGGTTTGGCGAGGCATGATCTTGCCCAAAATTCTGTGAGAATGACACGTGGATAATATGAATACTAACACATTCCGATCATTTTCCCCTAAAACAAATTCCCATAACCCCGTTTCTATATTTTTACCCAAAACCTGTCTCACAGCCCTCCAAAAAACTCTAAAACACTCTCACCATCATCAGCACTCTCACCATCATCAGCAAAATTCAATCCAAAACCATGATTCAATCTATAACAAACCCATTCAATGATTCGAGTTCTATATCCATGACTGTGTGTTTTTAGATCTTACGAATTTCGCAACCCCGATGGTGCGTTTTTCACACACGCATTATGTTTACATGTTTTACTCATTATATTGTGTATTAATTGTATAGTTGACCATTTTTTGAATTTGATTTTTAGGGTTTTTTCGAATTGGGTTTTTTTTCGAGTTGATTGGTTTTATGTGGTTAAATGCGTGCTTTTTGGATCTTAGATGCTTGCAGGAGATTCGTGCTTAATCTCTACCGAAAACCAGAGGTAAATTTGTTCTTTGATGATTCATGTTATTTAGATCCATTTTGATTGTTATGAATTGTTTGTTCATGTAACAACCATGACTTGAGCAGATTAGTCAAACCGTTAGTGTTGACTATTGTGTCTGTTGCAATGTATGGTTTATGTGATTCTATGTGTTTATGTGTGCTTCTGTGTGTTTATGAGGTATTGGCAATCAATCTATTGAGTGTGATCATCTCAATGAGATTGGATTGATGGTTGGGTTCATTTCGTTCACTTTTGAGTGATGAGGAATGCATTACTTGATATTTTAGCGTTTTTAATGATATTAATGTGTAAGTATTTATACGTATACGTATTTTCGTGTTAGTAATTTAAGATAAGTTTTGACTTTAGAAGTTTAGTTGAGAAAATGTAAAATTTCTATTTTTGGAAAGTTAGGTTGGAAATGAAATGTCTTTTTTAGAATAGAAAGTAGGAAACTGCCTTTATGCATATAAGGGTTAGCCAATAAATTGTAAACATTTTCACAAAAACTTAAGGTTATATTGTAAATATCTAATTAATAAAAATACAAAATAAAAAAAAAATATTTTTTATAGGATGAATAGTGTTCCGAAATTTAAAAGAAAAAAATAAAAATAAAATACTAATCCTAATCTTAATTTGACGTGAGTTTTAGGATTCTACCCTTAGGATGCCTACTATATATAGATTAAAATCCCTAACCCTCCCCATTTACTTAATTTGACCGGCCATAAGGAAGGAGAAAAGAGAAGACGAAAATTTTAGGGTTTACACTTCGATGGTACGATTCCGATCTTTTAATCTAGTTGCGTTTAATTTTTAATTGTACTCTTAATTATGGTGGAATTTTAGGTTTAAATAGGGTTATAAATATAGGGTTATTTAATTTCCAGACAAGCTTACTGATATTATTAATGTTAGTTTAATCAGTTTTGATTTAATTAGATTAACGATAATGATCATGCGTGGGCTTAGATCACTCGAATTAGATGCGTAATTCACATGCCAGATAGTTAGCAGTTTGTAACGAGCATAACTCGGTCATATAAAGATCAATAAATATTTACAACATACTGGAGATAACCTCAAAGAGTCTACTTTCTAGAAAATCCCGGCATCTCAATAAGTTTTTCTTGGTCGGGAAAGGGGGTCAAAATGGTCTCAATACAAAATCAGTGTGTAAAACAGTGACGAATTTCAGTTTTGATTTTGATTTTTCTAAAACACAAATACTTAGACACGAAGTTGTAGACGGCTTAAGTAACGTGAAAGTTTAGTTAGTTCATAGATGGCTTCCTTCCTGTGTGACTCTGATTTATGGCTTCTAAGGTCAGAGAGGGTTTTAGTTTGGGTAATTAATGCCATACTTTTAAAAGAGTCTAGATTCTGGACGGAATTTAATACACTTGGAATGAATGAATTTTTTTATAGGATATAAATAGAATGTTAGTGGACTTTTGGGAGAGCCATGAGAGGTTATATGACATTTATGTCGTAGCATGGGGAATTTTGGTTTTGATTTATGGGAATATTTTAAGTAGTGCGATTAGGGCACACAACGTGATGAGTAAGAAATTATGCGTAAACCAGAAAGTGTTAAGGTGTAACGTTGAGGTGTAAAATGGTGAAAAGGATAAGGATTTAATAGGTTATGTAAACGAGTATTAGGACTATGATAGATCACATAGGCATCCATCATAGTTGAGGTACGTCATAGTGGGGTTCTAAAATACTAATTGATGGTAACTTGTGTTATGTTTATATGTTTTTAGTGATTGTTCGTGCTTATTTATGAAGTGTTGTTTGTGGATTTGAAGCTAGCAAAACAGGGTGAGCTGTGTATTTCATAGTCCTCCATTTTTAAGGTCTGTACATTTTGGGATGAAAATGATGTTGGATTATGTGGATCTAAGATGTTTTGAATGTCTGTGGATTATGTGCTCGTTATGGGTGTTTTTGTTATGGACACAATATGTTTACTATTATATGACTTATTGTTTGCATGTGTTTTTGATGTGATATTGGTGTTATCTGTCTACACACGTTGTGCAAGACTTTGGATTTATCTCGAGGATAATGTGGTGTTATCGTCTACTTATGTAGGGCCAAAGAATCCTTGTGTGCTGATCAACTCCTTGTGTTATTGTGTTAATCTTGGGTACCTAAGAGCTTCTGGAATTGGGTATTGGATCCTTTCAATGACACTTATTAGATGGATCGGTGGGCCTAGGTAACGTTCCCTACCCAGTTGTCCTCTTGTAATGTGACTGTAGGGGGTAACGTTCCTACTCAGTATGTGGATTGCATCTTGTTAGCATAAGTTCATATTTTGCTTAATTGTCCTATTGTTTTGATAATCCACAGTAATTCGCGGTTTTAAAGTTTATTGTTGTCTAAACTTATGTCTCATCACCAACCATTGTGTTGACGTTTTAAGCATCATTTTCAACGGTGGCTTAATGGTGGCAGTTAAGATAGAATGAGTGCTAGAAGTACCGGAGGATGCTTGGAGTTATTTAGCTGTTTTGTTTTGAATTGGTTTGGTTTTTGTTTTTATAGCATGCATTTATAGACGTAGAACCTCCTTTCTCATTTAATAAAAGGCACCATTTAGGTTTTTTTTGGGTAGCGTTATGAAAACTTTGTGTCTTTGCTTTTATCTTTAGTTTTCATTTTAGGTATTCTCTATAAAGCGACACATGTGTTTGATGATATCCATTCTGGTTTACGCCTGCAGTTTCCGCCTTGGCGGGTGTGACAGTTCATATTTGTTTTGGGAGCGATTGCTCGTTTTCTTTATTAACTAATGAAGACTCAATTTAAAGGTTAATTATGTTGTATATGTAGTCTGGTATGATGTATCATTACAAAACTGTGTTCGATGATGATGATTATGAGTGCTTGAAAACGCCGACATCTCTCCTTGAAAACCTGATTCATCGTATAATTTTAAAAAATATTCAAAATACAATCTAATCCAATAATCGTTTCTGTGATAACAAAAAACAGTTCAGGTTTTTTATAACGTTTTCGTAATTATAGCCAACTTTAAAAAAACTCATATATCAGTTCCTCAATTATAATCGAATATTATGCAATTTTTAAAACAATTTTGATTTTTGTGAGACAATACCAAAGAAGATCATATTAAAAGCTTATTTTAGATATGCCTTTCACGTGTTTGATGTAATGGATGAAATATATAGTTGGAGAAAGTAAAGGTAGTAACTTGATGATTAGATTAGGAGTTTAAGACTAAACTCATATGAAAAAAGCAAAGGATAGGTTTTGTTGACAACGTTTTTTTCTTCTTTTCGTTGATTAGGGTTTAACTACGCTAGAAGGTGAAACACAAAGAAGAGCAATTTCGGAAATCGGAGGCTACTAATGGGAAATAAATGATGCAGGTGTATTGAGTATATGCTTTAGTTGAGTATTGAGTATATAATTACAAGCGTACGTTTATAGATGATATATCTTCTTTTTTTCATCATATATATATGATGCAACTATATGCTTAAGTTTGGATGAGATCCATATTATTGATGTTAATCAATATCACTGAGAATCAAACGGGTCAAATAATATTTAGCTCAGAAAAACGGGTTATCCGGTTTAAGATTTAGCGCCCTCAATCTGATTCATTTTCTATGTCTTTCAGGTGTATGATGTACCCAAAATTTAAAGATTCTTTCCAGGTATTATTTAATCCATAATATAACTAACGTATTCTCTGACTGCAGTTCTGCTACTGTGATTGATAAAATAATGATCATATTAATGCAGGTTAGGATTATGTTCTTTAATTAGTTCATGACTTTGATTTTTGTCGTGTATGAAAACCTTCTTTAATGTTCGTAAGATTGCATCCATGTTACGGTGCTTGGAGAGAGTGAGATTATGTTTTCAGATTTTCCCTCCCTTTTTAATTTGAACTGTTCCTTCAAATTTGCATGTATTATTTTGAAACACAATTTTGTGGACATTTGAGCATCCTAGTAGTATACAAAAATAGTGGAATATCACGCTCCCAGGCGCGCCAAATGAGTTTTTGTTATCATTCAAGGAAAGCGAAAGATCATGTTGCACACTGAGAGAGCCCACTTCTATCACAGATACAAGGTAAATTAAGTTTCTGAGATTGTTTGTGTGCGGTAAGAAGCTTGATACATGTTATTATGTTGAATTTGTTGGTTTGCGACATAGGCAGAAATCTCAGCCTGATAAATTGGTTGATGTTTGTTTGTTATATCTCAAGCGAAACGGATTAGTTAATATAAATTTAGATAAAGTGAGAGCATGTCAGTCTGCTTAAAGTCACCCAAAGTCTCTTATTTATGCATGCAAAGTAGTTAATTGGAGAATAAGGATTATTGTGTAATAATATTGTTTTTGGGATCAAAGATAGCTACCGACAATGCAAGTAAAGTGTAATTAGTACAATTTGACACTATGATGTTGGTGTTATTTGATTGATAACTAATGATTTTTTGACTTAGGTAACAGTAACTTCCCTAAAATGTAATGTCGAACCCCCTCTAAATGTTAAAATAATGAAGTAAACTTACTCTTTTACTTGCAAGTCGTACATGCTATAGAAATCATGCTTTTATCGTGTTATATTTTTTCGCTGTTCATCGAAAATCAAACTTGTGCTTTCTATTTTTCTCACATACTCTTTGTGCTTTGTCATGTCGGTATGACAGTGTTGGCATATTTATGACATATTTGTTTTAATATGTTGTTTTAAGAGTATCTCCCAGGATTTTTCATACATTGAAACAATCGGAACATTGTAGGGTGAGGATACTGAAGGTTATACACTCTCCAGGGTATGAAATCCTTAATGGAATAGCTTTTTTTATAGAAATGTATTTGCAATGTCAAAAAAATTAGGTTAAAACACGTTCATGAAATTTTATGACAGAGTTCTTACTAATCTATACTCTTGTGTAATACCAGGGTAATTGACAAGGTCATATTAGATTATCTGCAGCTATAAAAATCTACTTGGTTTCTAAAGCTTTCCTAAATATGGGATCCAACATATTCCACCAGCCATGTACCGACAAAACATTGTTGATGCCAAGGGTGTGGATTTTAAACGTGTTATCAGAATAAAAATGCTATTTAATCTGGTCTAAAGTGACACTTTGCAATTTACTTATGTCAGGACAAGCTCTTCCTCTAGGCACGAAGATCGTTTCTTCTTACGAAAACATTTTAAGCTTTTGAAGGAATATGTTCTTCATTGTACATATAGTTGCGCCTTTTGCATTGGGATGGTTCTGACCCTTAGAGAATCACAAAAGAGAGATGAAGTTATTGGAGTCTTGTGTTTTTTTTCAGAAATACCTCTTAACTACATCTTGAATCTGACTCATAAAAGAAACGCGGTCACACATTTTAAGTCATTACGACTGTTTGTTTTTTTCATGTCATTCGAGAGGCAGTAAGATCCGAAACACTGTTGAGTGGTTTGTTTTTTTTCTGGCCATTAAGAGCAGTAATGAGCATAAACCTCTTACTGTGACTAAATGTGGAGGGGGTGGTCTTTAACACCTTTAAAGACTTTTTTATTTCATTATTTTCTTTTTTAGTTTCTACTTTACTTTTTTATTTGATATTTATTTCTTTTATTTTTTTTTCTTATTTCACTTTTATCATTTGTATTAAAGTATTAAATAAATTGATTGCAAATTTTTGTATATAAAGAATGTATAAGATGAATATGTGTCGATTTATATTTGTTCAAATTAAAAGGTAGCGGTTTCGGATCATACATCTTAATTCTAACGGTGACTCATTTATTAATCGTTTAGAAAGTTCGAATTAAACTCTAACCTGTTTATTTTTGTCGAATAAACATGAGAATGCAGTTATTTTTATAATACTTTAACTTTAAATTGATTATATATAAAAATTTGTTTTTTTATTTAATAAAAATAATTTTTTGTGTTAAGAAGTGCAATCATTTATATTAAAATTGTGAAAACTATGTTTAACACATTTTATACATTTTTACCAAAACAAACAGTTTTATTTTATTTAGATTCAGACTTTTTGACCACTTATTCAGATTAAGATGAGAATCAGATTCAGACTTTTCTACCGAATATTCAGATTCAGATGTGCGAATCAGATTCAGATTTCATAGACTCATATAACCAACAAACACCTTTACTTCCAACAACTTCTTAAGTTACGTCAATAATTAGTCCTGTTTTTCCTAATCAAATGACTTATTTTTTCTTAGCCCTCATTAAGATATGGCAGAAGTTATTAGGAACCGTTACATAGAGGAGAAAGCATCCCGAACCTCATCATTAAAGCGAGATGCAACAGATAATCCAGTTTCTTCAGTGATGTTTTTAATCCACATTCTTGCCCATGATAATGACTTTCCCTCCTACTCTAAAAATGAAGATACAATCAACTCATTTATCAGGTACATTATTTTATCTTATGTTGCCGGTAAATTGGTTTAAGTGATTTATTAGCTAACAAGTCCAAACAGGTAGTTTTTATTGCACCCGTCAAAATGAGTCGGTTCATTTTGATTACTGTGTTTATTAGTGAGATAGAATTTGTGAGATAGGTAGTGTAGGATGTAAAATTTGCCGTTCTAAAAAAAATTAGCGAGTTGACAACTATATTGTTGGTATTACTATAAAATTTGAAACTTTTTCTTTAATAAAGAACTTAGAAGGTTTTCTTGCATAAGACTACATTTTAACGCGTTTTGATCAAGTCAACATGGTTCCTTTTGCATTTAAAGCTTCTAACTTACCCCACATGACAACAAATACCCGGATTAATCCATTTGTATCGTCGTATACAAATATGTCACTTTAATTTACCAATTTAGTTACAATCAGAACTTTGTATCTACAGATTAATGGAGATATACTCGATATAACATGCAAAACAAAAAAATATGCGCCAAATTATCTTTCTACATTTGTGATCATACACTAAGTAACAATTTTTTTTCTTATCTTTTAATTTTTTTTCTTTTTGAAATATGTAATTGAACAATAATATATTGTATTTATACAAGGGACGGTATGTTGTGCTAATGATCAAAGCCGGTCAGTTTACTATAAGTCAAATAATCACAATATGTTCAAATTTTCACAAGCTAACCTATGTATCACAGATCTTCTACAAAAAAATAGGCACGACAAAATGATGTATGGAGCATATGTTGATATCGGTCCTCAAAAAAGGAAATTGCATTGAGAACCTTGGTGAGTAAACATTAGTTGCCTGTAATCTATTGTACTTATGCGTTTTTAGATCATGATCAAAACATAACTTATTTGTCCTGTAATCTTTTAATATGGATAATAGCAAATTATTGGGTGGAAATTTAGTTAAACAACTTCACGAATAATGCAGGTGGTTAAAATACGACTGCAACATAAAAGGGATTGACTGAAACGAGTACAAGTTCTTTTTCATTAGTATTATAGGCAATGTTGCAAAAATCGCGAGTCGCTAGCCGGGCGGTCGACCACCCTGTAGCCTGTAATCGGTCTAGGCGCGATTAATCGGTGATTAATCGGTTTTGCAAATTTTATATATAAATTTCAAAGTTACTTGTATGAGATGGATACAACACTTTAAATACACTAAAATTAAATGAGTTCAAAGTTACATTGTTCAAAACATAGACATAGATAATAAAAGTTAACAGTTAACAATTCAAAGTCACATTGTAAAAAAAATGTTTGACTTTCGTTGACCGATTAGGCCGATTTGACCGATTTTTGTCCGATTTGACCGATTTTTTACCGATTTTTGACCAGACCGATTTTTCACCCGATTTGCCTTATTTTCCAAGGTGTATGGCCGAGTAGCGATTAATCGGCGATTACAAGGCCGCCTAGGCCAATTTTTGCAACATTGATTATAGGTTTAGAAACATACGATTTATAGTGACCAAGTTAAATTAGAGTTTATACCGTACGACATCTTCCTTCAAGCCCTTTATCGGTTGTCTGTCTAAAATCATATAAAGTTTTCCGCCAGGACAGTAATCCGTGATTAAACAAACATTAGTTGGTGTCTCCTTGAATAACTAAAAATTCGATATACGTTCATTCAACGGTGTTTTTTTATAAATAACTAAATACATTTTCATTTTCTGTAAAGCACAAACTTGCATAGGTAATACCAGCATTGCAAGTTTGTTGCTGCATTTATTTTAGGGTAAGATTTAATAATGCATTATCAAGAATCACATGCATCTTAAATATTTGTGTGAATGTGCATGTATCAATGAATTTATTTGCAACAAGTAAATCATTAAGAAGATTTTTGAACTTTATGCATTCAAGGCGACGAAGGAATAGCAACAAATAAGGATGGAGATAAAAAAACATGGAAATAAGACTCGACTGAAAAACCTTCCTTTTTCTTTGATATGAAAGGAAGGACAATGCATGTAATCCAATAAGTTTTTGTTAGTTATATACAATTATATTTCTACTCTACATTAGTAAAGAGATTATGTATTTCATGGAAAAAAGATTATGAGTGAGTGGGATTGCTAAAAAGAATAGAAATTTTAATATTCTACGGGTCAATTTAATCCATTTGCACTTTGTTAATGAGTGTATTATTGTTGCAGATATGTGATGAGGGGTTTCTTCGAGTAGTTTCTAAAGAGTAGTTGTTGATGATGAGACGGGTTCTAATGACGGTCTTCTGATGATGGGTTTTATAATGAGTATGAAGGGTTTATACTGTTCGTTTCTATTTTTTCCAACTATAATGGATATGTATTTTTATTTTACGATTATGACTCACATGAACTTATTTTAAGTGTAAACATTATATTAAGTTTACGATGTTTTAACAACTGGTAAAACAGTTTGAGATGTGTGAATGCTTATGTATTTGATTGTTCTCATTCTCATATAACACTTCATACATCAATTGTAATTGGTTTTTAAAAGTTTATCCCATTTGTCAAACATGTGCCATATCAATGATAAGTTACACAATCTTATTAGCTGTGTGGATATATGTTTCTTTTACAATTATGAGCAACAAAATCTTTGTTTTTATTTTAAAAATGTTATTAAGTTTAAAGATACCTTAAAAACTATGTTAATAATCTTATTTTAAATAATTCTTGAAGGCGGGCCTTGAGGCTAGTGTGTGTGTGTGTGTGTGTGT
>BQNB010071279.1:0-32823 GCA_026074375.1 Tanacetum coccineum | reverse complement strand
TACGCGATTTAACTATAAGATAATAATTAAAAGCGAACGCGTAAAACCCTAAAAATAAATAATGAAAATAATTGAGTCGCGAAATGACCTGAAAATGTGAAATGTTACACCCATACTTTCTTGATTCCTCTTAATCTGAGTATTCTAAGGGCACCCTTCATTATTATGTCCAAAGACTCCACACTCTTTACAACATGGAGGTATTCAATTATATATCACGTGAATCATCTTGATACCAATTATCTCTTTATCCTTATTTTTATAAGCAACGACAATTTTGGCAGGAAACTCCTTCTGTGCATTAACTTCAACAAGAACCCTGGCATATCCGGTCCTAACCATTCCTACTTGGCATATTTGAGCTGTTACAACATCCATGATTATTGGTTTACCAATTCTACTTGCTAAAGCACTTATCCCTTTGAAAGTCCATGCCTCATGTGGAACATTACACATTTTGACCCATATAGGAAGTTTAGTAGGTTCTGTCTTGGCAACACACATATTAATATCCCATTGTTGTACCATCAATGGCTTATTGTTTACAAGCCAAGGACCATTTTCAACAACAAACTTCATTCCTTCAGTTTTACAAAATTTGAACAAAAATATCCCATTTCCATTGTTTAAAACCTCTTTCAACCCATAATTTCCCCACATTCTCTTCCCATTATATTTCAATTCATGCAAAGACATATTATATCCCACAAAAAACCACACATGGCCATTTCCCATCTTTTATTACCATCATTTACAAGTTCTTTATCAAAAAATACTAGTTCATTCCCATCATTATCAATTTCAGTAGGAATTTGAACTAGCTTATTATCATACTAATTTTCATTAGTACAGTAACTTTTGCATATGATTTAGTATTTTTAACATCATCAGATTTAGCCTTATTACTTTCCATTGTACTACTCTTATCAGTAGAGCATTTACTTGCAGAATCACTTACAGTGCATTTAAGTGTTTTGTCAGCATTCTTACATACATCCATATCACAGCTTCCATCATTCATCATCCCATCAATCTTTTGCTCCTTCCTATTCCCATTACCATCCATGTTCCACTTCTGCCACTATTTCCATCCTAGAATTCATATCCAAACCTACTTCATCCAAACAACCATTAACCTTTTCTCTCCCAAAGTTATTACGTGCAACAGAATTCCCATTATCAACACAATTAAGCTACATACTGAATCCATAAGACAATTAGGAATCTTCAACTGATGCGTAGAAGATTTTCTCATAGTGTAATTATAGATCAATTGTATAGGATATACAATACAGAATTATGTATTTAGCAGTAACGATTCAAATCAATTTGGGGAAATCGACAGTCACATCCAAATTACTCAAAAATCGGCTCATTAGATGCACAATGAAAAACTGATTCAAATGATTGTAACGGATTGAAGATTCGTAAAGGAAATGGATAAGAAATAAAGGTTTTATTGAAAAAACAATGGTGGATTTTGGAGGGAAAATCAGTTAGAGGAGAGAAAAGTTTTTTTAACTGTTGGTTCATGTATTCCATCATTTGTTCTTTTTCTCTTCACTAGCTATATGCTTCAAACGTACGACCTTTGAAAGTGCGATTTATGGAATAAATTTCTTTTATGAGTTTTGTTAGTATAATTTGAATTCATGACTGTATAGTTAGAGAACTTTTTACACAACATGTGGTACATTGGGACACAAACTCATTGAGTTTAGTTATGCTACGTACCGCTATACCAACACTTAAAAAATACGAGTTGGTTTCAAAGTGGTTGAAAACTGAGGTTGAATGCGAAAATTCTATATTTTTAATCCAACAAGTAAAACCATTTAAGACACGTAATGTTGTTCGGCTTTTAATCAATAACAATACATAATTAAAAAAATTAGAAAAAACCTCATGCGTACACGAGATTATAACTAGTCAAAATATAAAAAAGAGTCCTAAAACCCAAATTAGTTCATCTTTTATTGTTAAAAAATAAAAAATGAAATCAACACCAAAAATGTCTTCATCATCATCGAAACCCCGGAAACCAACGGTAACAAACATCGGCGGCATTCCGATCGAGTTCCCGTTCCAGCCGTACGGCTCCTAGCTTTCCTTCATGTCCCACGTGATCGCCACCCTGGACCGCGCTCAATGAGACGATCATTTCCACGCGTTGCTTGAGTCGTCTACTGGGACCGGGAAGTCGTTGTCCTTGCTGTGTTCTGTTCTTGCTTGGCAGAAATATACATAGTAGTAGTAAGCCGCAACACAAACCCAGACATGCCAAAAAGACAGGTCGTCTTAACGAGGGCCTCTCTCACTCTAAGCTGCTCCCCCTGGGTTATAAGAGGCGGAAGATGCACTTAATACTGAATTTTCAGTCTTTAAGTTGTTCTGTCCGTCCCCTATAACGTGTCAGGAGGTATGGAGTCGTCGTTTGATATGGCGAGATTCACCGGGGTCACTACTCCAGGGGAAGCGAACAATTGCAACAGGAAGCTGCCAGCTTCCCCACCCCAATCGGGACTCCATGATGAGCATGTCTTACTGCCCGCCTGTCTGACTCAGCAAGGACATTCTGAGAGTGCTCCTCACCCGAGTATCCCTCTCTCCTCTACACTCCAAGAGTGCTCCTCACATGAGGATCCCTCTTTCCGCTCATCTTTTTGTCTCCCGTTGGTCGGTCTCCGGCCCGAGTCCTAGTTGGTCGGTCGACTTAGTCTCACCCCCTTTTATGGGGGGTTCGACGATTAGTATCATCCCATCTAAAAAGTAGAGATCGCACTTTCATTGCTTGCCCGAAATGTCTTAGTGATCAGTGAACCCATCTACTAGGTAGCTCTAACAAAATGCCATTCGGCGTCTTCTGAGCTGCAAGTCAAGGTGGATAAGAAGGCATAAGGCTAAGTTTGGGGGGGTATGTTTAAAAGTACGAAAAAAGAGTGTTTTACCTGGTTTGAGTATGAGTGTGTGGGGGTGTGGCTCAAACCCCGTGGAACAGTTGCCCAAAAGGTCGGAAACTGAACCTATGGTTACTGTTTGTTTTGACTTATATAGCCGGCTTATCGCTTATTTGGTTTTGAGCTTATGTTTCGTAACTCACTTGTGACTTATTTCGTAACTCACCTGTGATGATTTGGTTACTGAATTTACAGCAGAAGCAAATCCAAACACTATGCCCTGCATTGTGTTTTGTTAGAGCTGATGATCTGATATTCAAAAAGCATATGCAGTTTTGATTAGCTATTCCAAACATCCCTCAAACTTACAAAGACCGATAAGTTTCAGCAATCGCATGGTTATGTAAAAGATTCTATCTTTTCTTTTGAACTGCGACCGTTACGTTTTCTGCCAGGCCGTAGTCTGATCCCACAATGTTGGATATGTAAGTATCTACTTTTTATTAAGATCAAGAGTACAGAGTATGGGCCTTTTTTCGACCATTTATCGATTGTATATGTCATCCTGCGCCTGGGTCATGCTAACCTTCTTTGTATCATTCGAGTTCTATCGGATTGTCCGGAAGGGACTACAGAGTATGAGCCTATAAGGTTATCAAAAACAACTTACTGACACGATATGAGGGGATATCGACTTTATTCGGTCAAAAACTATTCTTTGAGGCCAATGATTTTTTTTTAGAAATCAATAGCCAGGTTAAGAGAGTTTGAGGTTACTTATTGCAACTGTTTGTGGTGCTTTGCAACAACTTTTTGGATTGCTCAAGTACAAAAACGGACTAGCTTCAGTTGCGAAATTTGCATATCTAGCCTCATTATACCCTCAGTTTTTGTACATGTAGGGTGAGGATTTGGTGATTTAAAGAGGCTGTGATGGAAATTACACAATGAGTGGATTGGAGCAAAGTTGAGATTATCTTCATCTTGGTGGGGCAAAATGGTTCTGTTGCAGCCATGGCAGATGTAATCTCTTTCCTCCATTGCTTACATATCTGAGCCTCACTTCACATTGCAATTGGTTGGCGATTTTTGTGTCATCATTCATTTAATGTAATGTAGGGAAGAGTTATCTATTAGGGTCTCATACGGGTTTGAAATGCAGTGTGTACACTTGGAAATTACACAATGAATGAATTGGAGCAAAGTTGAGATTATCTTCATCTTGACGGGGCAAAATGGTACTATTGCAGCCATGTGAATCCTTTAAACCAAAAATGACGCATTGGACTGAAAGAACTGTGCAGAGAAGACAAAAGAGCTTTGTTATAAACTACGTTAAAGCCCTTATGGAAATCCTCATTTGCAATGACAAAATTAAAGGGATTACACAATGATACGACACCAGAAAGGGGACAGCTACCAGATAATTAATAGAACAAAACTAGTTATATGATTACATTCTGCTCAATCTTTTTTGTTGCTCTCAGTAAGCTTTTTTGTTTCTCTCAGTAAGCTACTGGTACTAAGTTGTATGTGATCGGTTGCCATATTCGCCAAGCTGATGCATCAGTCACCAATAAAGCAATTACTGTCCCCAAACACACCTAAATTCAGCAATTAATTAAGAGTCCCACATATCCCTTAATAACTTAATGATTCAATAAGTAAAAATGTGAAACACCCATGAATTCAGAAAATACAAAACAGCCTCAAACATCTTTGTAACAACGTAGTTTTAGCAATATACATACGTATAGAAGGGGGTGTTTCACCAAGTAATGTAACAAAGGAAAGTTATGAGAAGGATATAATCAAAATTAACGACCACTTGTAACACAAAAGATTCGGACCTTGTGCATTTCAGGAAAATCAATATATTAGCATAAGTTTACATTACGCTTGAAAAATTCATGTGGTTCACGGGCATCTTCGGAAACCCACCTAGGTTCACCCCTGTAAATAATTACTTTAACTTAGAAATAGAGTAGAGACTATGTTTTGATGATTTTCCAGCCTCCTAACACTAATAGTATGGAAGATTCTCATTTAGCAATTTTACCATGATGAAGAAGGTTGTACTAAATAAATGTATAAGTGCAAAATCTGATTATTTTTAACCTCATAATTTGTACTACAAACCAAAAATAAATAAACAATTATTGATTACTTGGCAAATCTATCTTGTAATAGTAATTCCATCACTTATAAACATCATAGGTACAACAAAAGTAGAACATTTTCATATATCTCTGAGTATTATTTTTAACTTAAATTCATGAACAAAAAACTCAAATTTAACATTCACGATTAATAAATCAAAATATGCAGTTTACACTTGAATATCATTTGTGGCTAACAATAAGAAAACACTTCTGTTATGGTTTTTCCTTGGAGTACCACGACCACTCAATTATCCGTGCACCAAGCTGAGTCAAGCACATTGCCCCACTATGTTGTGATAGAGTTGGGAGGTCTTGTAACATACTCTAGTTTGTGAAGTCTTGCTCT
Organism: Tanacetum coccineum; assembly: GCA_026074375.1. NCBI lineage: Eukaryota > Viridiplantae > Streptophyta > Magnoliopsida > Asterales > Asteraceae > Tanacetum > Tanacetum coccineum. The sequence goes on along the minus strand of BQNB010071279.1, from coordinate 27,418 downwards.
AAATCTCCATCACAAACAAGTCTTACACCAAACTCTTTCACTTCATAACCTTCATTCTCTTCGAAACAAAATGTAATAAAATTCATTGCTTCCTTCCATTTCTCTATACGCCTGGAATAATGCAACCATATCATATATGACTCATTGATTCTTGTTGGCTTACCCGGAAATTTTATTTTTATAGTAGTATGGATATAAATCTTCTAAAAATATCCATCAAAGTTCTTGACAAAGTATCTAATTAGTCCTAAAGGCTTTTTTCTCTTTAAAACAAAGCAAGTTCCAAAATCCCCTAAACTTATTGAAGCACCAATCTGATGGCAATTCGACCTTTACATGATTTCCCATACTTTTATTTGTAAACCACTCTGGGATGCTATTTCCATAATATGTTACTCCCTCCGTCCCATATTAAGTGTCTATTTTTGACTTTTTGAATTCTTTTTTCATAAACTTTGACCGTAAATATTTTTCTTTATGTTATATAATGCTTACTGAAAATTATACCAATGAAAAATACATTCGAAACTCTATCCATTCATATATTTTGCATTGAGTATCATATAACATAAGAAGAAATAATTAAGGTCAAAGTTGAAGAAAAAAGACTTTAAAAAGTCAAAAATGGACACTTAATATGGGACGGAGGGAGTATATCTTTTCTAATCAGATGTCAACCCATTAAAACTTGGTTGAAGTTTTTTAACGATATCTGAATTAGGATATGTTCTAAGTCTATGCAATTCGATTTTCCAAACATCCACCGGTTTTTCATACAATAAACGACCAATAACTTTGAGAGCCAAAGGATGACCTTGCAAATATTTCACAATCTGGGAAGCAAAATCTTCAAAATCTTTTGTAGGATGCCTTTCCCCAAATGCATATGAATTAAAGAGCTCAAGAGCTTTACAATCATCCAAAGACTCCATTTCATAAATACCATCCACTTTATGAGACCTTAGCAATTGTTTGTCTTTACCAGTGAAAATGATAAGACTTCCAGGATAAAACCATGTAGGGGAACCCGCTAGTGCTTCTAACTGCTCATGATCATCCACATCATCGAGAACAAGAAGGATCGGCTGAGATGCAATCATCTGCTTTATTACCATAATTCCTTCACCAACACTTGAAATCTTCAAATCCTCTATTTTCATGATCTTTCTAATCATTTGCAGTTGGACTTGAATTAGGCCTTGTCGTTTTGTGCCTTCTTTGACATCTTCACAAAAGCAACTTCCCTCAAAGTGTGTATACATTAAGTTATACATAGCTTTGGCAAGAGTCGTCTTTCCTATTCCGCTAATACCACATATTCCAATCATGTTAACCGTGTCTGACCCAACAAAGCGTGACAAGTCTAGTTTGTCAAAATGGCAATCTATGCCAACAAGCTTCTCACCAACATACAAGGGTCCGGCACATAATTTATTGAGGATTTCTTTGGAGATGCAATCAATGAACTTGGACTCATAACTGTTAACCATAAAAGAAAAAAAAAGTCAATACAGAGAGTTAAGCTTTAGTAGAGCTACAAAACTAATTGGTTGTGCAAAAACAACTAACCTAAAGATAAATACACAAAAACAAGAAATTTACTCATTTGTCATGTCCTGGAGATCCCATCCAGATAAGTTAGCCGCCATGGATAAAGCTACCTTCCAGCTGTCGACCTCCGGTCTATTTGAAACTTGATGTTTGGCAAACGCTTCAGCATAGCTCTCAGTTTGTTTCCTCACCACGTGAGGTTTAACATCATAGAAGATAATTTGAACCTCATGCTTTGAAATATTATTCTCCTTGCACTCGAGTATTTTGACAAGTTCTCTCAGACACCATGATGAAGAAGCATAATTTTTGGAGAAGATAACTATAAAAAACCTTGATTCATCAATGGCTTTGTAGAGATGAGGAGATATCTCTTCTCCTTTAGGCAGTTCATTGTCATCTCTAAAAGCATGAATTCCTTTTTGCTTGAAATCGTTGAACATATGATCCATGAAGTTTTTTCGGATATCTTCACCTCTAAAACTTACAAAAACATCATAGTTCAATCGATGAGGAATGGAAGACGCAGCCATGATTAATGATGAAAGCTGCATTAAGTTATTTGAAAATTTTAAACAATACGATGTACCGAAAAAGATTGAAATGCATGTTTTATTGTTACACAACCCCGGCCATTGCCAGAAATAATTTTATAAAATTTTTACAGCGATGACCTAAAAAAATGAAATGTAGAAAATTACGGAGTAATTTAGATTTATAGTAAATTACATTTACAACTCCTGTGGCTATACAAAAGGTTCAAATTTAGTCCCTAAATCTTAAAATTACACAGATAGTCCTTGTGGTTCTAAAATAGGCACACATTTTTGTCCCTAGCGCCATTAGCATTTTATATATGAAGAAGATACCCTTAAGTTTTTAACCAAAGACCCATGAATCCAAACTTCCATATTTCTCAACCACACAATAATCCAAACACCTCGTTTCTTAAACCCTTCATTTAAATTACCAATGAAAATAGAAGTATTAGCAGTTTAAAATTATTGTTGATGTGCGAAACTAGGCTTATAAAGCCCCCTTTGAGCTTACTAATATAAATTGAAATAATAAATCCGTGTATTAAAAAAACTCATTATTGTGCTTGTTGAAAATGGATAACGTTGATCTTTTATATAATAAAAAAATATATCATTTCAAAGTTTTCTTAGCAAAACAATCTAATAAAATAAAATTGGACAAATCAGGTCATTTGATTTTTTAACACGTAAACAAAATTAAAAATTTTGGTGGCAAAAAAATACGTAAAAAATAATATGTCAAATGTGTGAAAACAAAAAACTTAAAAAAAAGATGAGGTAATTAATAAAACTTTAATGGTTGATTTTTAAATATAAATTATATGGAGTTAAGTGTAAATTTATAACGTGGCCATCATAACTTGCACACTTAAATTCAACGTTATCCATTTATAACTTGCATACTTAAATTCAATTGAAAGAATTTTATATGTCTAAGTGTGAAAAATTTCAGATGGTTTATAAGGTATGAAAAAATGTGTAGTTTAAATACCATAATTCATATTTTGTTAAACAATGTCCACCCACTACTAGTCATATATTTGCACGAACTAACATATATTACTTTATGCTTACAAGTTCACTACAAAAAAATTATCTTTTAACGACACAAAAATAAGTATCATTAAAATTAAAAAAATGTTGCGAAAAGTAAATAAATGTCGACAAAGGTTAAAAAAAGTTGTCACTTGATTTTTTGGGTTTTTTTCTTACAATTAGAAAAGTGTAGTTAAAAGTGAAGTGGGTAAAAAGTCTCTATGTAATGGAACAAAAAAAGTAAAATAAACATCGAGCTCTTAACTTTGTTATTTGTGAAGATTAGCCAAAAAAAAGCAGTTTACAAAATAAGTGGAAAAATTAACTTTAAGCATGGAATATATAAACATTTAGTGATAGTAACATGCATCATTTATAAAAAAGAGTTTCATGACTCAAAATATGTGGAAAGAATAACTTAATGAATCTGAGCAACTCAATCAATTCAAATGGATTATTATTGATTACCTAAACTTTCAATGATATATTACTCCAAACCCTTAGCAAGAATACATCACAGTGCTCAATAACATAAATTAATTCAACAAAAGCCTCTCCAAATATTAACAACAAAATATGATTAATTCCTAGGCATACAAATGAGCTAACAAGCAGGATCAGATAATAAACAAATGAAAAGTTTAAAGAGAGGAAAGGACTTACAATTCTTTGAATGGTCAAGAAGCAAATAGTGGATATAATAATGCAATCACAATGTTATGATAATTCATTGAATGGTCAGGAAGCAAATAGTGGATTTCGTTGATGAAGAAGGTGATCCAATTCCCAATAATATTGGGGTAATATGGACTGTTTGTGTTTTCTGTTGCATATATGTTGGATAGGAAATTAAGAATTAGTTGGTACACATATTGCAGGGATGTATATGGATGTTAAACAATTATGTAAAGAATATAACCAAAGAACGAAAAGGGTTTGAGAAAATGTTGACAGCTGCAGAACATATGTTCCCTGGAAACATTAATTTGATTGGGTTTGCTGACAAGTACATCAACAGTTTGAAGTGTACATCGGGTGGTAACAATTCAGGAACTAATGCAACGATGCCTGAGACACAAGAAAAAGATAAAGATGTACAAGGAGAAGCTGGTTGCCCTAATATGAATAGGTTTAAATGATGTAGGCTTCGGAGCACAAAGAAATGAAGAGGTTGAAGTTGGCGTTAGTGACATTGGTGTAAATGAACAAACACCTGGTTTTGGTAAAGATTTAATGGGACTAACTAAAAACAGTTTCGCTGATGTGGTGGTTGACACAAAATCTTTATTCCGGTTTGATAGGCAAGAAAACATGGTTTGGGTGTTAACACAACAGGCATTTGAAAGCGTAGCAGATGAAGTTGAGCGGTCGATCGAGAACTCAAAGATCATGGAAACAGATGATATACCTAGTTTTAGTTTTGGTGTGACACAAGATTTTGATGTCATACCAGTGACAAACAATGAAAAAAAAAGTCTTAACACCAATGCCGATAAGTGCCTATACTCCGGAGGGCGAAGCTAGTGATGTTTTTATGTTTCACGAAAAAAGGGTGACTTCAAAATCAAATATTATGAGGTCTCCTTTCTACAGTAGAGTTGCTGATGTTGATGCTACGTTAAGCAGCGAAGAAATCAAGGTGACAAAATACTTGTTTATGACCAATCACGAATCTGAGTAAGTAAATTACTAATTAGTTACTTTATTGCATTGTACAAATTAAAAACATATTTTTGTTACTAATTTATTGTAAATTGTTTTAGTACCCATATTTTGTTTAAGTCGATATCTGGTCAACAATCAAATAGATTACAAATGGAAAGCTTGGGACAGGATTATGTTGAAACTAACATCTTGGACACGTGGGCGGTGGTACGCAATTACATGGAAGAGTATAGAAGCAATGATTCGCCATTTAGATTGTTTTACCGACTTTTGTGGTGGTAAGATTATGTTTGATACACATTGATGTTAAAATTAGAAGAAAATTAAGTTTATGTATATGCGTTTTTACGCAGGACAAGGATAGTTTCAGTCAGATGAGGAATGACGATGGTCGGTTTGAAAGAGTTGCGCGGCATGTTAAGTCAGTAACCAGAGCTAGAAGTGAACTGAATAAGCTGAAGAAAATAGATCTTGTAAGTCATTAAATAACTGTATTTACATCAAATTTATAAGTTGTATTGCATGTATGTAACATTATTTAGATGAAGCGAATACACTAGTAAAAGTTCATGGTTTTTATTTGGACAGTATATCATTAGTATTAGTTTTTATTTGGACAGTATATCATTATATGTTTTTTATAAGCCAACAAAACATTTCATATTATTAAATTTTAATGCAGGTATTTTTGTCGGTAGATAATGAAGGACATAGATTTCTTTTAACTTTTGATTTAAAGTATGGGGCTGTGACAGTGTTTGATCAAAAGAAGAAGGATAAGATTCTAAAAAAAGCAAACTTAAGAAAGGAGCCAAGATTGGCAACAGTATAGTTGCGAAAATGCTCGTAAGTAAAATTTATTACATCAATGTATTATTAAATTTATCTAGTAATAGCGAAGAGTTCTATTACGATACTAACCTTAAACCGTATACATTGCAGCATGCAGATTTTGGTCGATATTTGTATGGGTTGGATCACATTAAATCTAGAAACATGATCACTGATGAATTAGAGATTGGGGGTATGATTGGAAAACGGCCACGCTCAGACCGTATGCAGGTTTTTTTTAATGCGAATAATGGAAACATACATGGGGAAGGGAATGCGGAACTGGGATCTGAGACTTGATTCAAACCGTGTTAAACTACAAAAGCAGTTGATCGTGTTATGTAAAAAGTATGCTGCAACTATACTCATGTCTGATTGCAACATTTTAAAGGAACAAGTGAAGGCGCACATTGATCACGCATCCGGAAGTATGTTGTCAAATGTGCATTTGAGCAAAGGATCGGTCCAGATAAAATGAATGGAACCTTAATTTAATGTTGTTTTGGGTTTGAACATTAGGATATTTATGAAAAAACATGTTTTCTGGGTCGCGTTGTTTTGTGGTTACTTTAGTAGTATGTTATTTTGGTTATCAAACTAGGATGTTTAACTATGGTATTATTTTGATATTATGAACAATTGTGTGTCGGTTTTCGAAAAAAATGGATGTTCAAGTTTATGTTTATACTTTCATGTTATTCTATTATATAAAACCAAACACTTGTATAGTGGTGCACAATAGTAATAACATTAATGTAACATGGTAAAACATATATGTTTTAAGGTAGCGTTTGACTTAATGTAACTTGAAAAAACATATATGTTTAGTATATGAAAAAAAGTTAATGCACAATACTAAACACAACTTTTATATTGTTCTGTTATATATAACCAAACATTATTATACTTAAAGATATGAAATAAATAACACAACACTTTACGGTATGCACAATAGTAATAACATTAATGTAACTTGGTAAAACATGTATGTTTTAAGGTAGCGTTTGACTTTTTCCTGGTGAGATCGTTGAAGAGTAGTTTAGATAAAGGCTCTTGCTACTTTACACAACACTTATACAATGATGCACAATACTAAAAACACTTATATGATTAGTATATGAAAAAACATTAATGTATCAAAGAAACATATATATTAAATTGGTTTTTAGCTTATGTGTAGCTTTATCAAAAAATGATTTAAAAAACTAATGTAATTTGGTAAAAACACAACACTTGTAGAGTAATGAACAATAATAATAGCATCAATGTAATTTGGTAAAAACATATATGTTTAGTATATGAAAAAACGTTAATAAACACTCATAAAAAACATTAATGTACTAAAGTTACATATATGTTTTAAAAACGTCAATGCACAATAATAATGTATCAAAGTAAACCAATAAATCAAATATATAAATAGTTTTTAAAAACTTGTAAACCATGCAACCTAATAAACCAAATATATAAATTGTGTAAATAGTCTAAAAATACGAAATAAAACTAGACGTAACGACGTGACACTTAAGCGTAATCTTCATCACTTTCATCTTCATCACTTGCATCTTCATCACTTGCCTCTTCATCACTTTCATAGTCTTCATCAACTTCCTGGACTTTATCTTCTGCATCAACTTCCTGGACATCATCTTCTTCATCAACTTCATCTTCTCCAATAACTTTGTCTTCATCGTCAATAGTAGCTTTTGTAGTTTTTCTTTTTTTTGTACATCCGCGCCTGTTATGACCTTTTCCTCCACACTTGCTGCATGTACGCTTTTTGAATGGGACTTTCCCAGTGGTTCTTGGTTTTCTTTGAGCTTTACCTTCTTCAGCCGCACTTTTTCTTCTTTTAGACCCCTTATTGCTAATTTTTTAGGATTCTTGATTACAACTTGTTCAGGTACAGTAACACCCAACAAATCAGCTTATAAGGCTTCATTATTGTGATCGTAATTTGTTTGTAGGATCTCATCTTCTAGTTGTTTCTTCATCTCTTTGATCTTTGTAAGGAACTGAGTTAACTTGTCAGTGTTGTTCCTTATAAGACCGACGCAATCCTCAATTGTTGCATGAACCTCGACTACTAAGCGGTCGGTTTCTTCAATGCAAGGGTCATATATGTGTCTCTTTTCAAGCAAATGTGCAGGAAGAGCATTTTTTGTCCAACGACGATTTATGTAAGGTTTTGGAATTCTGACAATATTATGTATACCAAGTACACAAAAAATGTGCCTACAAAGGTAACCATGTCGCGTATAATGACCGCGCGTTGATTAAAAGTAACTTAAAATGTATCATGTAAATAAATGTTGAGACTTAATAATGCATATACGCAACAGCAATAATAAATATTTCAATGAGACTGGAATGAAAAAATCAATACCATTGTTTTTATTACTGTCTTAGATCTCTTGTCCCTTTGTTGTATGATGCATGTTTTAAAATTACCTTCAGAATGGGATCTAATATGTGAACATGTATATAAACCTTTGTAGATTTCATGTTGCGCTTCTTTGAATATCGAATGCGTGTACACATCACATGCATGTTTTTCAATGGGTAATTTAGTAAGCATGGAAGGATTTGAACCACTTGTAGTATAGTCCAAAACATGTTGTGCGTATATTTGTTTCTCCATGGCAGATACAAAACACAACATAAATTGAACAAACGTGTTACCTTTATTTGAAAAAATCTAGAAAAACGCATTAGAACTTTCCTATCGAGAGGTTGTCTTCATCAAACCACGCATAGGATACTCTTTAAAATATCTAGGAATCCACCTATCTCTAATTGCGTACATGTCCGACAACCACTTGTTCTCCTGCAAATTATAACTATTAATCAAAGCATTCCAGCGTTCTTCAAAAACTTCTGGACCAATATATACATTCTAAATGAGTTTGTGAAAATCTTTTCTAAATTCAGAATCTGTCTTAAGATCACCTAATACCTGTAAAACAAACTAAAATTAAAGAAAATTCGAATGAACATACATGCACAATATAATGTAACCAAATTGAACATCATAAAATACCTTCCCAGGAAGTTTTTGCGTTATATGACACATACATAGCCTATGTTTAGAGTTGGGAAACGTTTTGACAACAACATTCCTTAATGCAGCGTCTTGGTCTGTAAGGGCAAGTGGTGGCTGCTTTCGATGCACTTTTAAAAAAGCCTTTAGCATCCATCAATATGATTCTTCAGTTTCATCAGACATTAAAGTTGCACCAAAAGTTACGCACTTTTGATTGTGGTCAATATCAGTAAATGGCACAAAAACAAAATCATACCTGTAAAAAATACTTACGATTAGTAACATAGATAATTAGATATTATAATGAAAAATTGCTTAATAATGTGAAGATTTTGTCCTGAAAGTAGCATCAAATGAGACAACATCACCAAAAACAGCGTAATTGCATTTCATAGTGTCATCAGCCCAAAATATACTGACCAACTCGTCATGATGAACATGATGTTCAAAAGAGAATTCGGAGACATGGTGTTGCCTATTAATCATTTTGTTAACAATCATCTGTGCATCCCTATCTCTAATGAATAAATCACAGCACGCTTAAAATTCCTATAATCACCGGGTGTTTCACGGACTTTGTCATAACCACCCATAAGAGCCACTTTCAATCGGTGCGCTAATGTAGGACCTATATTGGAAAGCGATGCACGATGAATAAATATGTAATCACCAAAATGCAACTGTCGTCGTGCTCGTGATAGATCCATATTGTTCTCATTCATTAGCGGATGATTATGATTTTCAACAAAGTCAAAAAGCTTATAACATTCTATCCCAGGAATTGCTTTCAAACCAATCTTTGCAGGACAATTGGTAACCTTAGATACAGTTTTGCGTTTTCTTTTTCTTTTACCATCCTTTCCCCCATCTTCTGTGTCACCTTTCCTTCAATGTATTTATATCAAATTTAGATCTTACTTTACCGGCTCTGTAACATCATACATACCTGTGTGTTACTTTACCCTTGTATCGTTTGAGCCCTGACTTACAGATGTTGAATCTGCCCTTCTCAGAGTAGACCTTGTACATGTTATAACCATCATCAAAAGTGTCAAATATATCACCCAAGTTAGATTTCTCATCTTTCGATAAATTTGGTCTCTAATACGGGGTGCCTTTTGGAGTGGGGGCAAAATCAGGATCGTTTCTATACGATTCAATATCTGATAGATCTACAAAAAGTAATAATCCTTTCAGTTACAATATGATTCATCTAAAAATGCTAAAACATGTACGCAATTTAGTTAGAATGTAATACATCCATATTAGTTAGAATATGATTCATCTACAAATGCTATAACATGTACGCAATTAGGTTGAGAATATGATTCATCAACAAAAACTTATAACATGTATAAAATTTTGTTAGAATAGGATCTATAAATGTAGAATATGATTCATCTACAAAATCATCATCATCTTTATACAATTCAAATATCTGATTCATATAGAACAATGATAACATGTAAGCAAAGTTTTATAGACTGGTTTATATAACATAATTTAGACATGTACTGATACAAAAAATGATTATCACATGCTTTCTATAAAACCTTAAAATATTATCATATAACGCGTACATGTTACATAAAACACTAAAATATTATCACGTCTGTTCTTGACCCTCAATTGAAAAACAAAACTTAATGATCACGTCTGTTCTTAACATAATGATCAGCAAAAAATTGAAAAACAAAACTTACCAATTTGTTCTTGACCCTCAGTTGATTCAATATTCACGTCTTGCACATCAATGGGAATTGAACCCTCACCTACGTCAAACACACCCCTGGGAATTGAACCCTCACATGTGTCGCTCACATCTCGGGGAATTGAACCCTCACCTGTATCGATCATATCATGATCATCAATTACAACCATTTTTTATATGTTGTAAGATAATTTAGGGTTTTATGGGATGAATAAGGGTTCAATACCTTTTATAGGTAAAAAATCTGTGTTGAAGATATATACAGGGAAGAAGATAAATTCTGTGATGAAGATATGTACGTAATACATCTGGAAACAAAGATAAATTCAAAAAATATTTGATTTAAAATTACTGGAAATATATCCTTTATTTTAGGATGGATATAGATTTGAAAATAATTGAGTAAATATGAATTACCGAAAATAGCCTTGTATATTAACTTGAATTACATAACTAGTAACTAATTTATTAAATTCTGATTGGTTTAGAATAGTTTTGTAGAGTTCTACACATAAAATGGGTTCTCAATATAACACTCCACTATATATATATATATATATATATATATATATATATATATATATATATATATATATATATATATAGTGAAGTGTTATATTGAGAACTCATTTTAGGTGCAGAACTTTACAGAACCATTTTTAAATAAATCTGGGTCCTTTATTTTTTTGATCAATAGTTATTAAAGTTTGTGGCATAATTGTAATTAATTATAATTTCATATTACATTTTTAATTGATTATAGGGCATAAGGAATTTTCATTCAACCATTTACATTAATATGTTCTTGTATTAAGCAATCAACAATAAATAGGCTTATATAAAAATGTCAAATGATTAAAATACAAACAACTTATTTCAAAGTCAAACCTGATCTCTTTTATTTAATCTACATTAAATTTCCCTATTTTCACTCATACCTTTAATTTCTTAATTTGTAATATTGCTTTTCACGCACATTCTTCCATGTCCACCGCCAACTACATAACTCCATTCTTTGTCCCTCCATTAAAAAATTTAGTGATTTACGACATCCTTTTCATCACCTTTTATCGTTATTGTCGGACCCTTTTTCATCGCCTCTTTTAAGGGAATGGTTCGTGTTCTAGTTGTTTTAAGCATCCAAACTATGGTTATAGGCAAGGTATTCTAATTTGGTTTGATTAAATTAATAGGTACCGGAATAATGATAGGTTTTAAAGATCTGCAACTTTTTTTAGTTATTTTATATATTATTTTTTTGTAGTTGGTTGATTTTTATTTAACTAACAATTTAATTAATCGTTAATTTTTTGTAGTTGGTTGATATTTATTGATTTTTTGCAGTTCGTTGATTTTTGTTTGACAAAAAATCTATTTGTACTTGGTTGAAGTAATGATTGCCAAGGGATTAATTTATATGAGGGATATAACTTGTTCTTGAACTTGGTACCTTATTATATGTGTTCTATATGTATAAGGGATATAATTCGTTCTTGAGGAATTGTTATGCTTTTTTGTAGATGTAAATGAAGAGTTAGATAAAGATTGGTAATATTATTGTGTTTAAAGCTAATTTTGAAGATATTGACTACGCATTGATTATGGCGGTTATATTTTTTCAATTGGTCGCTTTTACAGAGTATTTCCATCACAAATTAAAGATTCACTTATTGAAGATTCGAAGGCATACACATTGCAGATCATCGTTTTTATTGCCCCATCTCACTCGATTGAATATATCGGATTATCTCATCTGATGATAAGGTAGTATCTTTATTTATTTTTTGTATTTTCTGTTTTTTGATTTATCCTTGATTGTGAAAATCATCGATGGGTTCCGACTCTGACTGATATATCTCATATGTTGGATAAGTATCATGTTTTGTATTGAATTTTTAGTCTCACCTTTCAAAACAAGCTATAAACAAATATAGAAATCAAGTACACCACATAAGAGGTGAAAAGATTTGATGGTTCAGTTATGGGTTCATTATCGGCCCATTTATTTTTTGAAATAAAGTTAAAATCTTTGTAAGTTTGACGGTGATTTAGTTGGTTTTATTAGAGTTATGATTGGAATACTGATGGCGTTATCAAATATTTTTTGTGCGTGATGATAGTGAGTAGTTTGGTTACTTAAAGTGCTACTGTATTAGTTTTATTTATTCATGGCTTATTTCTTTGTTTGGTAATTACTTTTAATTTATTGTGTGTTGCTGACTCGTTTATCATTCGCTAGGATTTGCAAAAGTGGTGTGCATATATATTTAATGTCCGCATACATCAAGAAAAGACGTGTGATATATGTTTTTAATTGTAATATAGTTTTAATTGTCACATACATGTTTGGATTGTTGCATATTGTGTTTAGAATGTTCATCTGTGTATCCTTGTGTTTACAATAAAGAGAAATGACTATTGTAGTAATTTCGGTACTTGAACATATTTGATAAAAATATTGACACAGTGACTATTTTAATGAATGCACATGTAACTTCCACTCGTACTACTTTCTAAATGAGAAGTAGTTCATGATAAAGACATAAAGACTCAAGGAGATTTTTACACAAGAGTCATTGACGACGACGAAAACACGTACATATGAAAACATGAGAGTGTCAAATGAGAAGAAATACATGTAAATATAAGGAAACAGTCAAACTCAATTGTGTTAAATAATATAGGTGCATACTCGTATGTTCTAATATATTTGATGAAAAAGTGAAGCGTACACGTATGTTTGTGGAAGAGTACACATATGTTCTTGAAAGAGTGCATATGTGTTTTGGAAGGATACTCGTGTGTTCTAATAAATTTGATGAGAAAGTGAAGCGTGCAAGTGGATTCGTGAAGAGTGCCCATATATTTTTAAAATGAGTGTATATTTTTAACAATATATTGAATTGTATTTCATTTTGTATCAAATTTTGTGTATATTATTTAGGTTTTGGCTTTGTTATTACTAATTTAGAAGGTTACATGTACATGTTCTGATTTTAGTTATAAGTTTCAATTATTAAAAAAGTTACATCAGAAACATATGATGTAATATTATTTTTTTAGTAGAATTCGTATGACTTACAAATTTTGTTACGACAAGAAACATTTGTAAAGTTGAAAAAAAACTTATATGCATTTTTGTGAAATCTGTGTGTTAATGACAAGATAAAATAATTTTTTAAACATCTTTGTTAATAGACAAATAAAAAAAAATAATGTGAAAAATTAAATGATTTTAAAAACGTTTTTTAAAATAAAAAATTCGAAAAAGTGAAATTGTGTTTTACTATTAATAATAGTAAATTTTTTATTGATTTTAAAACATATGTATTGGCTAAAAATGCAAAAGATGAAAAAAAAAGTATTATTTTTCATTCGTAAATTTTAGGAATTAATAAAAAAACATTTTTAATTAAAAAGGTGTAAAAAAACATATTTTTTTTAATTTCAAAAAATAAGTGATTTATAAAACGATTTTTATTTAAAAATAGAAAAAGTAAAACAAATATTAGTCATGTTAATCGAAAGTCAACGGTCAACATTCATTAAAAGTCAAGACATTTATTAGTCATTAATTTGTATTGGCATAAAAAAATGTGATTGACCTAAATATACCCTTTCAATTAATGAAAACATTTAATATACTAAATTCGTGATTGGTGAAAGAGTTCTGTGAGTTCTGCGCTTAAATTGGGTTCTCAATTATAACGCGCCCATATAATTATATATATATATAATATATATATATTATTATATATATATATATATATATATATATATAAACTATTATATTTAATGTTATTTTAATAAACATACATTGATATCCTTGCAAAACCTTTAAATTACGTCAATATCCTTATAAATTTTATAATTACGTCAATATCCTTCTAAAAGATTATAATACACATGTTTATCCAAAAACAAATTTTCAATGTATTTAAGTATATTTTATAATAAAAACTGTTATACAATATTATTTAAAATGTTTTATTACCTTTTTGCCCTTTTCTTAACAAGTTGTGAACAATTAATTCTAAGCACTAGTAACTTACTTGACGTATGTTCTGATTAATCTTGAATAGTGTTAAAGTAAGATATTCATCTTCGTTAAATTGGAGTACTATGCCTTCATGTTCTTGTTAAACTCTTTGACTACCAATTGCATTTAATCATTTAAGAGTAAACTACACCGTTGGTCCTTATGGTTTGCGTTGACCAGCGTCCCTAGTCCCTTGACCAAAAAAATTGCACCATCTGTCCTTAAGTGGTAAAAGTTTTCCGCCGTTAGTCCCTTAAGGGTCACCATCCGACCGCAAATGTTTTCCGTCGTTAGTCCCTTAAGGGACTAACGGCGGAAAACGTTTACCACTTAAGGACGGATGGTGCAACTTTTTTGGTCAAGGGACTAGGGACGCTGGTCAACGCAAACCACAAGGACCAACAGTGTAGTTTACTCATCATTTAAGTATCAAATTCAAAAACGTCACCTTCCAAAACATGTATTTGTTTAATTGGGGAAGAAGGGTAAAAATGTAATATGATTTGATAATTGTAAAAGTTATAATGTTAAATCTATTTAAATGTTAAAAAATGTGTCTTTGGATATATATGTGAATTATTAAACTTTAGAAGGATATTGAAGTAATTATAAACTTTGCTTGGATATTGATGTAATTTTTACAAAATAAAAAGTAAACTATAAAAATTTAAATTATATTTAGATTTAAATAAATAATAATTACTAAATATAAAATAATAATAATAATAATAATAATAATAATAATAATAATAGGATTAGCGGGCCTAGCTTGTATCTCGGCTTCTCACAAACTTTTTGTAAATATTCTATTTCTTCTAATAAAGTGATTTTATAATAAGAGTAATGATGATAATAATAATAACAATAATAATTATTATTAAAAAATAATAATAATAAAAACAATGATAAGAAAATTTGAATTTCATAGAATTGTAAACAATCTTCTCATTTTGCCATGGAATGTTGAATTCCATACATATGGGATTTTGTAGGAATTTATTCCATTCCATTTGCCAACTAAACACATTAAGGAATGAAATTCAGATTCCGAATTCCTTGAATCTGTCAACCAAACACGTTATGGAATGGAATTAGATTCCAATTCCATCAGAATCCTTAAGATTCCGCAAACCAAACAGGCCTTAAAGTGATATAGTATACGTATTTATTACAAATACATTAACGGCATTAAAATTCCAAAAAGTAATCAATTCACTTACTATAAAAAGTTTAAGTATCATGTACATATAAAAGATATTTTCAAGTGTCTGGACCGTTGTTGACAGGAAGATTATAATCGGTCCAGTTGAATGTGAACTTCCCTTCTTTAGTCGTGTTTGCAACCCTTCCAACAATGCGACCAAAGTAGGGTGCAAGACCATTCTTGCGGAAGCATAAATGGAACATAACTATAAAATTAAAATTAAAATTAAAATCAAAATTAAAATCTACGTATATATTACTGTTAGTACATATGCCATTTCTAGAAAGGAATAAATTGTGCACAAGTTGCAGGTTAAGGGGTGTTTGGATAAGCGTTTTCAAACATATTAGCACAAGTTCAGTAATTCAAACATACTTAGATATAACTTCTTGGGCTAGCTATTGTTTTGGCTACTGCTTTAGTTTGTTTTGTTGTGAGAAAGTTAGTATAATATTTCAATCGCTTATAAACAATATGCTGACCTATTAAACATCAATCCATAGATATACTACGCTGAGTGAATGATACACATTTCATCAAACACCAGGTGCGTGTCTACTACAACAAAAGTAGATTATTTTAATGTTTAACTTAAATTCTTGAAAAAAAACTAAAATTTAACATTCACGATGAATAAATAAAAATATATAATTTTACAATTGAGCATCATTTGTGGCTAACAATATATATAAATCAAAATATATAGTTATGGTTCTTTTTGTTGGACTACCACGACCAATAGGTATGTCCACGATACCCAATAAAGTTTATGGACCCACCATGTTGTGATAGAGTTGGGATGTCTTGTAACATACTCAAGTTTGTGAAGTCTTGCTGTAAATCTCCATGATAAAGTAGTCTTACACCAAACTCCTTCACTTGAATATCTTCATTATTTTCTTCGAAACAGAATGTAACAAAATTCTCTGCTTTCTTCCATCTCTGTGTACACCTCGTATTCTTTTCATAATGCTGCCATATCATATATGACTCATGGATTCTTATTGGATTACCCTCAAAACGGTCATCTCGAAAGTAATCTCCTAAAGAAGCTCCATCAAAGTTCTCTATAGAGTAGTTTCCAATAAATCTGCAAGGTTTTTTTCTCTTAAAAACAACACAAGTTCCAAATCCCTTAAACTTATCATAACACCAATCTGATGGCAAATCCACCTTTACATGATTTCCCATACTTTTATCTGTAAACCACTCTGGGATGCTATTTCCCGCATATATTATATCTGTACTCTCAACGGAACTTCCTGGAAAATGGAAGAATATATCCGTACTCTCAACGGAAATTCCTGGAAAATGGAGAAATTCATGATCTGTTATTCGGATACTCGGCGTACTGAAGGAAAGAAGAAATTCAGTTTGTAAAGCCTTGGGAAGTTATAGATGAGTCGAGACATTGAGTCTCCGATATCGACGACTGGCTATCAATGGCAAGACTTGTAAACAATTTTGGACAATTGCGGAAATAACTGGACTTACTCGTCATGAATGGGTATTCGGATGATTCCGTAACTGAACATAAGGAGGTGCAATCACGTGCCATAACAATAGACAGGCTAGGTGGAAGTTCAGGCAACACTTCCAGCTTCTTGCAACCATCAACATTAATGCTTCTAAGATGAAAAAGTTGACTCAAACTTCCAGGCAAGCTAGTAAAATTGTTCCCATTTAAGTATAGATCCTTTAGACAAGTTAAGCCTCCAATGCTCTCAGGAACTTCTAACAGATTGTTCCAGTTTAAGTTTAGATGCTTTAGACATGATAAACCTCCAATGCTCTCTAGGAACTCTAAAAGAATGTTTCCATTTTAAGTTTAGACGCATTTATACATGAAAAGCCTACCAATTGCCTCATAGTACTTCTAATAAATTGTTTCCGTGTAAGTTTAGTTCCTCTAGACATGATAAGCCTCCAATGCTCTCAGACACTTGTTTTAAATTGCTAGAAATTGAGAGACTTTAACATATGGAAACCTGCCAATGAAACTGATCTTTGGGGATGTTGTTGTTTAGTTAGTAAGCCAAAAGTCCACCATCTAGACCAAAAGGCTTCAGGCGGTTGGTTGACATTTAAGCATCCCGAGAGATTCAAAACCTGAAGAGAATCCATTTCCACTTTGCTAGGAAAACTCCTAGCCCGTCTGCAGTCTCTCATATTTAAGACAACAAGTCTCTTGAGCATTCCAATTGATGGATGAACTGTAACCAAATTCACACAACCTTCAAGATCTAGCTCTTCGAGATTTGTAATCTCTGAGAAGTCAGGGGTGGTTGTTAGGTTACAACAGTGCCTTAGCTTCATTAATTTCAACCTTCTTAAACACTGATATCAATAGAAAATAAATTAGTTCTTATATCTCTAGGTGTCAAACACGAACACATTTATGAACAAGTAAATACCTTTGGTGTTGTCCAAAGTTGTTTTATGAGGCTGTAGGAGAGGTCGATGACAACAATGTTTTCGGGATAAAAATTTGAAGGTAAGTACTTGAAAGGGCATCCATGCCAACAAAACAACCTTAGCTCATTCGACAAAAAATACAAACTTCCTGAGAACTTCACATTGTAGTTCTTCAATTCAAATTCTTGAAGAAATTTATCAATTTGATAAATTTTTAGGATCCGTAATTTTTTCAAATGTGCAAAACTTGCAGCATCTATGTGAACCTTTTGACTAGATTTCTCTAACAACAAGACTAGAACTTCAACTGCTTCTGTTATTTCAACCTGTAAAAGCAAGAAAGTGCAAATTTTTTAATAAATGGTAAGATATGTCATTGCTTATACTTTTATGTATTAGTGCAGAATAAAAGAATGACATGCCACTTCCTTACCTTCTTTCCACTCAATAAATCGTAAACGTCAGATAAATTCCACAATCTTATCTGTTTCCCAGGCATTATAGACTCTTCACGAACAATTCCCCTTGCCATTGCTTGAATCAAGTCGTGCATTTGAACTGACATGTCACTAGAGATCGAAAATAATGACTTATCAACCATAGCTTTTCAAAATTTGTTTCTGCAAAAGAAATTACCGCATCTAGAACGCTAGCTACAAAAATCCATGTTTACTCCAACGAATAAACAGCAATATCAAGCCAAGATATTTTTCTGATAGAGGTCTAGCCCATCATAACTTACAACGAATCAACTTGTTGTATCTTCTCATTTGGATAAACTTTGTAGCTTTTCTAGTTCCTAACCCACTGACCCATAGATTTATTCAATAAAAATCGTCCTAATACATTGAGGCCAAGGGTGACCTTGAACCATATATTCACAACTTCCTGAGAAACATCTTTTGAATACTATAGAATAATCTTCTCCTTTAAAGGCATAGGAAAGGAAGAGTTCAAGAGATCGATCCTCATCTAGAAAGTCCATGTCATGGATTTCATCAACTCTATGTGATCTTAAGAACTGTTTATCTTTACCTGTGAAAATAATCAAACTTCCTGGGCAAAACCAACCAGCTGAACCCGCTAGTGCCTCTAACTCCTCATGATCATCTACATCATCCAAAACAAGCAGGATCGGCTTTGATGACATCATCTTCTTTATTATCGTAATTCCTTCACCAACACTTGATATCTTCAAATCTTCTATTTCAGAATCTTTCCCGATCATAAAACAGGTTGGACTTGAATCAGGCCTTGTCGCTTTGTGACTTCTTTGACATCTTCACAAAAGCAACTTCCTTCAAAGTGGACATACATCAAGTTATAAATAGCTTTGGCAATGGTCGTCTTTCCTATTCCGCTTATACCACATATTCCAATCATGTTAACCTTATCAGACCCAACGAAGCGTGACAAGTCTAATTTGTCGAAATGGAAATCTATGCCGACCAGGTTTTCACCAATATGCAAGGGCCCGTCACATAATTTTTTGAGCATGTCTTTGGAGATGAAATCGATGAACTTGTACTCGTACCTGTTAACCATAAAAGAGAGAAAAAAAACTACTTTGTGTTAATCTTTAGTAACAAAGATGTTTGTGAGTAAACAACCAACATAAAAATAATTGCACGAAACAAGAGATTTACCCATTTGTCATGTCCTGGAGATCCCATCCAGATAAGTTAGCTGCCATGGATAAAGCTTCTCTCCATTTATCCACCTCTGTTCTATTTGAAAGTCCATGTTTGGCAAACGCTTTTGCGTAACTCCTTTTTTGTTTCCTCACCACATCGGGCTTGGCATCATAAAAAATAATACGAACCTCATATTTGGGATCTTTAGTCTGCTTGCACTCAAGTATTTTGACAAGTTCCCTCAGACACCATGTTGAAGATGCGTAATTTTTGGAGAAGATAACTATCAAAAACCTCGATTCTTCAATGGCTTTGTAGAGATGAGGAGATATCTCTTCTCCTTTAGGCAACTCTCTATCATCTCTAAAAGCATGAATTCCTTTTTGCTTGAAATCGTTGAACAGATGGTCCATAAAGTTTTTACGGACATCGTCACCTCTAAAACTTACAAAGACATCATATTTCCACCGATGAGGAATGGACGTAGTAGCCATTTTCAATAATGAGATCGAACTGCGCACACAAGTAATGAAGTTTTTACGGACATCGTCACCTCTACAAATGGCATTTCATCAACGGTTCGTTTCACTAAAAATGTTACTGTTTCATTAAAATGTTTCCTTCGAGTAAACGTGTCCAAAATGTGTGATTGCTTAATTCAATCTAATAACAATTCGTGAGTATATATGAGTTAATCTTTATTCTATTTTTACCATATATGCCTTAATAATTACCCGAACACAGTGACCAATTTAACATTTGTTCCACTGGATCAAATAGTAAATCACTTCTAATGCTTTCTTTAGAATAACAATAACCACACAAATTATTTATGAAATAGACTTGGATGATATATGATTAGCTTTATAAAAAAAATGAATTGTAAAGGGTATCATTTCGATACAAATACAAAACATGAAACCATTATTTTATCAAGATGATAATGCATGAAATCAATACTATATAACACTTGCATGAAATCTCACGCTAGCATCATTGATAAATGATAATGCATCGTAATAAGTCTTCATCTTGCAGCTAAGAATGTAAAGATGACCAACTAATTTACTAAATCTCCAAAATGACTTGAAGGAATTCTTAAAGCCTAGGTACCATTTTTATTTAACTAATTTATTATATCTCCAAAATTAGCAAGGGGTTGATGATTCCTTGATGAACATTGAAAAGCTCATTCTTTTTTACTTATTATTTATATTGCTTAACACCAGAGGTCTTAAATGTCGTATAGACCCCCAGTCTATACGTCTTATAGGCTTATACGCCGTATAGAGATTGTAAGACCTAACCCAGCATTTTCCGAAATATCCACTTTGACCCGTTTCTCATTTCATACACCACAGACTTGTTATACCCGTTACAACCAAAAGTGGGTATATTGAACTTGTTTCCAATATGAACTAACAATGAAATCAGTCTTTTATATGATAAAGAAATTACATCATTTTGGAGCAATTTTTCCAAAGCAATCTTATTGAGAACAAAATTGAACCAATCAAATCACTCAACTTTGCCACGTGGCAAAATCATGCAACGTGATTGACCAATAAAAGTCAAATTGGCGATCTTATTGGTCAAACTTTTCTTTATTTCGTTTTGATATTAGTTAGCTTACAAAGACATATTTGTCAAATTTATGAAAAACAAATGTTTTTAAAAGCGTTGGTAAGTTTAAAAACTTTTGTTGCTAAACTTCTAAATTATAAAAAATCACCACCCCACCTCATATCATCATGGCAGCTTAAGAAACGTGCACCACGTCACTTACTCCTCATACAACTAAATATAACCTAGCCTCTTTCCAGTCCCATCACACAAACACACACCGATCAAAAGTTTTACACCAACACATAAAATGAGCACAGGACAAGGCCACTTCTCAAAAAAAAAAACAAAGGTATAATTATTAGTTATATAGAACAATTAACAATTTATTCACCCTATTTTTGTATATAGATATTTATTTGAATGTATTTGACCCTAAGTTACATCTGTTATCGCTTTTTATGTGTGCAGATCTGATGAAAGTATACACCTGTAACCCAACATTTTGTATACTCCCTCCGTCCCATATTAAGTGTCCATTTTTGACTTTTTAAAGTCTTTTTTCTTCAAGTTTGACCTTAATTATTTCTTCTTATGTTATATGATACTCAATGCAAAATATATGAATGGGTAGAGTTTCGAATGTATTTTTCATTGGTATAATTTTCAGTAAGCATTATATAACATAAAGAAAAAATATTTACGGTCAAAGTTTATGAAAAAAGAATTCAAACAGTCAAAAATGGACACTTAATATGGGACGGAGGGAGTATAATTGTTGAACCAAAAAGTCAAACCTCAAATCACCCACTCGAATAATAACAAAATCGAAGTATCCCTAACCATGGTTAAAACAACTAAACGCAACTTAAATGTATGATTTCGCAATTTAATCTTATTTAGATCAAATAATCAATTTCAATGTCTCAAAATGATAACGAATAATAGTGACTGGGCGACTACAACATCTCAAGTTCAGGCACGTTTTCTAAATGAAACAATAGATAAAACGTACCCAAAATCTGTAATTCAGTTTTAATCATATTATTTTATATGCTTCTAATGCCTTCAAATAATAACCACACATGATATTAAAAAAGCAAAAAAAAAAAAAAAAAAAAAAAAAAAAAAAAAAAAAAAAAAAGAAAAAAAAAAAAAAAAAAAAAAAAAACAAAAAAAAAAAAAAAAAAAAAAAAAAAAATAAAAAAAAAAAAAAAAAACAAAAAAAAAAAAAAAAAAAAAAAAAAAAAAAAAAAAAAAAAATAAAAAAAAAAAAAAAAAAAAAAAAAAAAAAAAAAAAAAAAAAAAAAAAAAAAAAAAAAAAAAAAAAAAAAAAAAGAAAAAAGAAAAAAAAAAAAAAAAAAAAAAAAAAAAAAAAAAGAAAAATAAAAAAAAAACGAAAAAAAAAAAAAAAAAAAAAAAAAAAAAAAAAAAGAAAAAAAAAAGAAAATGGTCTGTAATTCAGTTTTAATCATAGAACAGCAAGCTATACGATGAGCAATTGCAAATACAACATCAATCAATAGATAAGAAGAAGAAGACTTACAGTTTATGAAAGTCTTTAAGAGTAAAGTGCTGGTATGAATGAATGCAGATCAAAAAAAAGATAAATAAGACAACTGGGTTGACTCCGAAGTCAATTCCACATGTCCATATTACACTTCAAGTCCCTCGTTTTTTAATAATATGAAATTTTTTGTGCTACCATCATGGTCTTATAGATATTTTTAGTTGCTACGTTCACAATTATCACCGGTTGTCTTAATATTTCTTTTTTACGAAAATCAAACAAAACATGAAGTAATTCGTATTAAGCCGATATCAATACCTTTACGGGTTTAGTTGGTGTTGTTTTTTTATTAACGTACACTAAAAGCTATAATTTCAACGAAGAATTGATCGCATATGTATTGAGACGATTCAGCAAGAACGGTGCATTGTAAGCCCCGTTAAGAATGCCGAGAACAAACATGCCTGGGTTGATTTGTCTAATCAACTGCAAGACTGTGTCTCTCGGGCTGCTCTCGATAACCATCTCATCAAGAATATTCCTTAGACGTTTAACTGAGTTGACTACAGTTAATTCATTTCCATCTAGATTCAGTACTTCAGTTCTATCTCGTCCTATTTTTTGGCTATGCCGTTGTACCTGAATGGCACATTAATGTATACCGGTTTCTTCAACCCTGCTAGGCGGAACTCCGGTTGTGGAAGGTTTATACCAGTAATCTGGAGCATGCATGGGTAGGCCACCAGGTCTCAAAGACAAAGCCTTGATTAAACATGGCCATTAGAACCCATATAAGATCCCAAAATCTATAATGCGAAGCTTATCGTTTCCTCTTGACAATCTATTAATCGATCCGTTTGCTAAAATATTACTCATTCGGTGAAACGGGCACACCATTAAGTACGAATGGTTAGCTTTTAAGATATGAGCATGTGATATCTTTTTTAGACTTGCTTCACGGTAAACCTCAGCCCCAGTACCGGCTAAACGGGCCTCAACTGCCATAACAAAGTAATGCGCCAGTCTGTAGAGTATCCATGTTGATTGCAATGCTGCTTAATTTTCTTCAGCACCTCATAAGCCAAACTATGATTGTAGTTTGTGATTTCTTGAGCACATTGAATTAGCAAATCCCTTAAATCTACCACGAGGTCTTGTGTAATCGCGTTCTTCTTCCCTCGTGGTCGTCCTCTTTTTGATACTTCATTCATACTTTCGATTGAGGTTCATGCTCATATAACAGTAAATCTTCATCATCCTGCTCTGGCTGATGAGATTCCAAATCTGATTTCATCGCCATTTTTGTTTCGCGCTCCCCTTTTTGAACAGGACTTCTCTTTCGGCTGTAATTCATTTTACAGTTAGCAATAGAAAAGGTATTACTTCTGTCATCACTGGTTAAAGATCCACTTCTACCCGAATAATCAGGTGAAGCCACAGGCTGCTTATTGACAAGCACGTTGTAATAAGCAGCTTCAACTGCAAGACTGCGTTAAGAACAAATCAACACATCTCTACCAAGAACAAATTTAGTTATGGTGGTTACACGTGTTCATGAAAAGTCACGATGGTTCGGTGGCTATATATACGATGTACATGTAATGTTTTTAGTGTGTCTCAATATACAATGTAACAGTTTATTTTGTTAGTAAATAATGAATCATTCTTGTCAATCTTGTGCTTGTTGATTGTGCCAAGACCTGTGCGTGCAATGATTCTACAGACTCTGGGGCTTAGAAGTTACAGGAACAATTGCAAAAGAAACGGGTGGAATGCTTGCGGTTTGTGTTGGCATTGATGATGATGACGCTTTAGATATAGATTGGGAAGCGGAAAACAAATCACCTCCAAACATAGTGGTAGATGGTCTAGGATCTGTGAAAGATGAGGATAATATTGGCTCTTGGGGTTTTGGTACAGTAGCCCCAACACCTTTGCCCCCAAGCCAATCACGGCCAGACCACCACCTGCCAGAAAACTAGGACCACCGACACCCTGTGATGGAAGAGGCCGCTCTAAGGTGGCGGCCTAATTGACTGATTTCTTTGAGGTACAAAATACTGTGCAAAAGGTGGAGCCATTGTATTAGGATGCCCCTGTGATCTTATGCCGAAATTTTGAGTTTGCTTTGAATTAACAACCCAGGCTGCCGTTTAGGAGGACGTGGTGCCAATGGATTTGGTTGAGCTGGAGGCAGAGCTGCAAGATTAATCTGTGGAGCAGGGATTTTAGATGAAGCAGGTCCATATAATGCCGCCTTTACTATATCGGGTGTTAGTTCTCTTTTACTTTGTGCAACAGTTACAAGCTTAAGGGCATTAAAGAATTCCTGACGGCCAAGGAAGCCAGTGCGGTTCTGATCAGCGTGCTGCCATATCTGCAATCGAATAATATATTATCATAAGAAAAATGACCCAGATGCACGGTTAAACTGTTCATTTTTGTCAAAGTATAGTCCTATAATCTTCTTAGGATTGTAATTTGTAAACATAGAATTCAATCAGAGATCAAAGACATACAAGACGAATGAGAGACTATTCACATGTATCTAACACAGTAATTTTGCATACATAGTAAGCGGCGTTATTTCTGGATGCAACAGTTTTGACTCATCCATCTAACATAAGTCGACTAGGGTTGCATTATCTCCAAGTGGAATGGTCAAAAGTGGCTCAATATATTCACATCTTAGAACCTCCCAAGATCATTTCATCAAACTAGTAATCATATTTAATACATTTGTTATTCATAAGATTATCGGAGAGCTGATGCAAAAAGTTGGCTGCATGGAAATACTTTCCTATGTTCATTGACCGTAAACATGTTGGATTGTACAATATATATCCACAATCAAATGTAAATAACATTTAGATATGCAGCTAAACGCTCGCCTATATATAGATTTCATGTCTAGCTCAACCTTGAAAGTCATGGCTCAACTGTTGATGGTTAGAGAGCAGTAACAATTGCAAAACTGTTTAGGTTGGTATCATTATCACTCGTTATCGAAGGATTACTCAAAGGAACTATCACAAGGTTTAGACCAAATTGCAAGTTGTAAGACCATTATATTAGAAAAACATTGGACCAGTAATCATTATCAAGGCATTGTCTCCCCATCATGCCTCCTCGTTTTCATACAGGGATGAAGTTGAACAACTATATCAAAACTATTACTAGCATCATCTAACACTAACCAAGAGCAATATTACATTCACATTTGCCTGTCCATTAGCAATCACCTACTACGCTTTTTGTATGTATAAAAGACCAAGATTAATTTTGACTTTGACTGTCATATCGTCATCTTCTATAAAAAAGGCTCATTTAGAACTTGTTAGCAGAATTGTGTAGTTTCCACTTCAAGTTATTTTACGAACGCTGCAACATTTCACAAATTCTTTTAGAAATGGTTTGGGATAAAATTGATAGAATTGGGTATGTTTTAAAAAAAGTCGTCGATGTTGTCATTATATATGATGTATCATGGACAAACATTTCTAGAACATGTGCATAGAGTCTGTACTCGAAATTTTCTTTCAATAAATTTCAGTTTGCAGTATGCAAATTTGAAAATGTTGACCAATGTGAAAATGATGAAACTCAGGGTTACTATAGGTAATAACCTGACCATGGGCAGAAGTCAAAACATCCAAAAATTTCAAATAATCCAATACACGAAAGTATGAAGAAAAGCATCATTCCTCGTACTTATCCAATAAGAGCCAAATACTGGAATGTGGCCAACTTGTTGCTGCTAAACTCATGACAGAATTTATTAATAGCCCGTCTGTTAATAGGCTTCTAAAAGAGCTCATGGTTAAAAATTCACAGATTCAAACAAGATAGAAGTAGAAGTCCAACTCTTTACACCTAGACAAGCAACGACTCGAATATCCAAATGACACAAGTGTAAACTAAAATAGTCGACCAAAATGGGATAGTACAAAACTGAGGACTTATAGACGGTAAGTCAAGTTTTACATACACTAGCCTAACAAAATACAAGGTGGGCCGATCCGAAGCGATTCTAGCTGATAAAAGTGATTTTAACAACAAACTAATTACTAACAATCTATGAAACATGATTGCATACTAGGCTCATATCGGTTCATAAGAGGGGGTTTGTTTCGGCTTATATGTGGGCTTACGAGCTTATTTGATTTGGGTTATATTTCATAAGCCGCAATTTTTAGCTTATTTCACTACAACATTTGCCACTATCCCCGGGGACAAATCCGGGGTTTCCCGGGCGACTTGTCGCTGAGGATAGCTTTCCCGGGCGACATGTCGCCCGGGAAAATGTTAAAATAAGTTTATTAAATAAATTATTAATAAGAATCCCGGGCGACATGTCGTCCGGGAAAATGTTAAAATAAGTTTATTAAATAAATTATTAATAAGAATCCCGGGCGACATGTCGCCCGGGAAATGTTAAAATAAGTTTATTAAATAAACTATTAATAAGAATCCCGGCCCGGGAAAGATTTCAAATATATTTTTTTAATATTTCCCGGGCGACATGTCGCCCGGGATAATTTTTAACAAATATTTATTTAAGGTTATCCAGGGCGACATGTCGCCCGGGAAAAGTCTGCAAATTTTTTTTTGTGCAGCCTGCAGCAGGCAATTTCCGGATTTTTTCCGGAATTTTTCAGGAAAAAATCTACCAAAACTC